>JASCZI010272029.1:3990-22898 GCA_036250425.1 Stylosanthes scabra
GCACATTCACCTCATCTTATTCTTCATTCTGAACGGTGGAGATCTTGATTGGAGGTCTGTGGTTGAAGAAAACATGCACGGACAGAGGCTCTGCAATTGTGGTATTTTCATCTTCTTTGTTCTTGTTTATGAGCTTTGGAGCTTGGGTCGTTTGGCTTGTTGTATGCACATTTAGTGTAGTAATTTGTGACTCTCTTGTACCCTATTTTCATCATAGTGAAGCTATTTCCTGGTTTTGGTGACCCGTGGTTTTTACTTCTCACATTGAGGAGGTTTTCCACGTTAAAATCTTGGTGTGCTAGCTTATCTCTATTTTTCTGGTTATTGTTGATTTTTTCGCTGCTATTTGGTGTTATTATTACTGCTGGTTTCACTTGGTTTGAGTGGTTATTGTTGCTCCTCTAATTCTTACAAGTAGAGAATTGTGTATTTTAATTCCTATCACCATCCTCGGTACAAAAGTGTATAAAAATATAAATGTATTTGCACATGGAAAGATATGTTAAATAAAATTAACTATAAGATTTAAAATATTTGCATATTTATATAATAATACTATTTGAATAAGTGATTTTGGTAATCAAGTAATTTATTTTTATGCTAAATAGAATATTATTTTAGTGTCAAAAATATAAAAAAATGCATCTAAATAAAGTTCTATTTGACACCGAAATAGTCTTCTATTTAGTATAAAAATAAATTACTTGATTGCACTTGATTGACCAAAATTACTTGTTCACATAAAATTATTGTTACTTGATATCTGTATCTTATTATAATTATTTACTGAAATAATTATATATCTTTTTATGGAGATAATTAATAGTACCAAAGGAAAAACAAGGTACGACGAATTACGTGGGTTATATTTACTTCTTGGAAAAGTATTACCAAGCTTTATTAGTACTATCTTTCCTCCTCCATCTTGTTTTATTATACTTTATACCAGATCTCATTAATGGTGAATATATGTTCTCGTCACGTTTTTGTTATCTGTACCCTTCAGAGTATTAGCAATAATTTTCCCTAAAGTCTTTCAAAGGCATGATTATTTTTATACGAATGAAAGATTGTGCAGCAGCTATAGTACCTCCATTATTTGAAAATAAGCCTAGTTTCCATGGGCAGCAATTCTTTAATTTCGTACAAGTCCTTTTTCGTTACATTAATATAAACCAATTGAAGTTTGAATTTCTCATAAATATTTTTAATTTTATAAATTCTAGTACTATATCATGAACTCACTAATGCTAAGAATTTGAATTAATAAATAAAAATATATAAATAGTTATATTTTGGTATCACATATTAAGTAACATAAAACTATATAATTAACCCGACATAAACTATTAATAGTATTTATCTAGCGACGGTTGAATAAATTAAAATTGCTATTAATAAATTGTCGCTATTTGTCAGATTTATTATAAAATATTTTCCGCTGTTTCTCCCATGCATCAAGAATAATACACCGCCTTAAAATATTGGTTTCTTTCATAATAAATTCAAATATAACTTGTTGATTTCTTTGTAGTTCATACATGTATGTTTGGTTATAAAATACCATATAATATATAAAACAGAAATATATAACTATATACTGATCTTGGTAGTTAATTAGTAGGTTGTGCTATGAACTCACCTAAATTTTCTGCATGGAAAACAATGCACCATGCATGCATGACCTAACACAACTCATAAAAATTTAAAAAGAAAAAAAGAGAGAAGATATGAAATCTGAATGGTTTCTTAGATCTTATTACCTAAGCGCGCGGGTATGTATGACTCATCCATCACCATCCATGCATTATTAACATGCATGATGCATGCATCAAATATTATTTTCTGTCTCTCTTTTCAATTCAAACTTACAACATGCTCCATCTCGCTTAAAAAACATACAAATATTATATTTCTAACCCCTCATCTCACACTATATATATATATATATTTTGAGTTTGTATAAAATTTTTTAGAGGTTTTGTTTATCATTTTATTTGTGTTATACTAAAATTATTTAATGATAAATTTTATAAGAATCGGATTCTAAATTTTTCGATTATAAAAGCTCTTATATCATATAATGATATCACTTTTAGTATAACGTATATAAAAGACACATAAATAATTTAACACTGTTTCTTTTGTTATTTCAAAGATATATAAATCTACATCTCATTTTTGGTTTCTTTATTTGTATGTAACTTATGAATGTTGTGCTTATTTCTTCATTCCATCACGTTTTCTTATTCATAATATTTATATTATGTCCCCATATATCATATATGTATTTACCTATATAGCAAGTTATTCCACTTATATTTATGTTTCTCGTCAACACTTAACAACTTAGTTATGTTTCTTTCTTCTTCTTTTTTTCCCTTTGGTCATAATTTTGGGTAGTGCTCTTCAAACTTTGAAGCGAACCCCAATAACAGTCATTTGCTTTCTCATCCATTATGGAATTTTTCCAACTTAATCTTCAATAAAAGGGTGCACCGAAAGCATGTTTTTCCAGATAGGATGAGTAATGAAAATTATATAATAATATAATAAAAGGAGAAAAAGGGGACAGATATAATACGAGCTTATATATATAAATGCCACGAACATTGGTGGAATTAGAATCCATGGGCAAATTTATTTACTTCAACAATAAAGAAAAGTAGTGTGGAAACTTAAAGATTTGGTCATAGTCAATCCAAGTAAGGTATTAAATGATTATTCAGCATTATGCTTTTTTTTTGTTCCCTTTTAATTTCCTTTGTAGTATTCAAAACTCATCAAGTCATCATGAATCTATAATTTCGCTCAAGTTACGTAAAGTCGTTAGGAAAATATCTTTTATGCTATTTTTTTAAAAAAAGGATTGAGAGCCCATTTTTTAAAAGAAATATTTAGCCAATTTTATTATTTTTGTTAAAAGAAATACTATTTTTGTGAAATGGATATGAATTCAGTTCATTAGCAAATAGCAATTGCAACCACTTGTTTCTTTTTTTTTTCCTTTTCAAATTCTGATATAATTCTCCCGTGAACAACAAATCTTGAATATGTATGTAAAGTCAATGATGAAAAAAGTTCCTTTTTCTGTGGGCACGTGCACCATATATATATACTTCTAAAAGTTGTTTTAATAAGTTAGAAAACTATAGTATTATTTAGAAGAACAACTAATTAATCTACCTAATGTTGTAGAAATGATTATCTTAATTCAACAGGAAACAAGTCAGAGAAAAAAACCTTAATTGAAGGGAGTTCTAAAGTAACGGTTATAAGTTGCTATAATGTGATTTTAAGCCAAGGTTATGTAATTAATTCATAAAATTCGCTATTAATTTTCATATTAAATTAGATTGTTTATATTATATCTTATTAGAAGTTTCATGTCTTTTTATTAATAATATGATATTTAAATAGTTTATAAGCGTAAAATATTTCTATTAATTTAATTGATAAATTTATTATTATGTGATTTTGGGATACATATTAACTAAAGTTTTAAGAGAAATAAAGTTTTTTTGGCATATAGGTAATTAGTCATACATTTCTTGTGATTAATGTTGTCGTCTGTAAACCAACGCAAGCAAATATAAATAGATGAGAGTCTGTGCTCCTTAACTATCTTTTCTGAGTTCGATTTTTTTGAAAGGATGAAAATAGAAAAAATTCACTTTGGAGGGTCACCTACTTTATCTCTGCAATACCCAAAAAATTAATTATTAAACTTTTGATCTGCTGGATAGCTCGGCGTAAAAAAAAAAATGTTGTCCTCTGTAAATAATATGATATGATGTGCAGGAATTATATATCTCAAAAGAATTGCACATACCATGGCCAAATGGAATGGTGGTAGTACTGTAGATATATCAAAGATAAGATATTATTGAGATTGAAAAATGCTGAATTGAATATCCAAATTTAGAAATCCACATATGGATATATATGACCTTCCCAATTGGTGGAACCAGCTGGACCCCTTCACCAATGAGGATCTGAATTGTCCCTTATCCCATTGATACAATCGATGCACCACATTTAAATCCTTGAAATCAAATTAATCAATTATGGATAATATTCTCCTTGGAAATTCTCAATTCAGCTCAAAAATGGAAAATTCTGACAACAAATGTAAAAAAATATAAAAATAGAAACTAACTTTTTTATTATAATATTAATTAATTTTATAATCATAATTTTTAAAATTTAAAATTTGAAATTTTAAGATAAAATATAATTTAAAAAAATTAATTGATATAAAATTATAAAAAACTTAACTTTTTAATTTGATTTATGTCTATTATCCCCTCTTTTTTATTGTAAAAAATTTTAAATTCGATCTTCATCTAAAAAAACTCGAGCAAAAACTAATATATATCCCTGGCTGGATAGATCAATCAATATATAATGCCACCTACAGCCTTCTATTCAAAGCCTACTCTCTATTTGTATTACTATTCTTTACCTAATAATGGAAAAAAAGGATGTAAATATTTATTGGTAGTTTGCAACATACATATTTTTCCAATATAGGATGTAGTAGAGCCTCTCCTTTCTCTATTAACATTTTTATGTACAATAATGATGCTCTACTCAATTTTTGTTTATGCCACATACAGCTAGCTAGACTTACTCAAGTTTAATTTGGTTTACTTATAATTAATAAAACTATAAATTAAAAGTAAAAAATTGTCACTTTTTAACATCTCTAATCATCTCATGATCATGCACAACACTGATAATTTTCATATCATTAATTACACAGCAAGCAAACCCATAAAATATCAAATTATTTATTCATTGATAATAATACTTTATTTATGACAAAAATATGATGAAAAAAATAATCTCTATTATATTAATGAAACTTTGGACATTTTTTTTATTGGAATTTCAAATTCAGGATAATAGATAAAAGGTCTAATAGAATAATCTGTACCAACTGAATTGAACTAATCTCGTTAGAAATCATGGAGTATGAAAGTATAATGTTTACTACTACCTCAACTGTTTCAATAATAGAGACAACATTGCTTCAGTTGGGGATATTTTTGTAGTGTTTCTAAATATTTTGAAAGAAATTTTGTTCATTATCATGATTGATTCAATGATTTTTTGTCCTTAATTAGATAGTTTAGAAGATTTTTGTTGTTTTACTCTTAGTTAAATTCAACAATGTAATTAAGCCAAACAATTTCCGTGTTGTCATGCATCAAAATATTCTTTCTTCAATCCATTTATTCTCACATTATCTTTGTGTGTAGTTTTCACCATTGAACTTGGCATAACAATTCTAATATAATATATATTCCTTTATTTGTCATAATCATACATTGAATTAAGAATATACTAAAATATGTTACTACAATTATAAAGAAACCGAGTATTAATTAAGAAAAAATAAGTTGTAATTTAGCTTCACACTCTAGGGGATTTGCCAACCATTTTTAATTAATTTTTGCATGAGACACATAAAATGCCTAGATATCATAGAAACTCAATAATTTTTGTACCTTTGCAGCATATAATACAAGGTAGCACTGTCGTATACGAAAAACTCCATAAATTTTTTCACAAAATTTCAATTAGTTTTTGTGTACCTTGTACAAGACATGGAACAAAACCTACATAACCTTTTTTAGCTTTTAGGGTTGTACTTATCCAAATTCCAAACTTAGAATAATAGCCCCTTTGACAAAGGCATTGTAATAATTTTTGAACTCTTGATTAAAAAACAAACTTGTAAGGACTACTGATGTCTGATGATCCCATAGGGTTGAATTTTCAAAACAATAATCAACAAAAATAACAACACACAAAATCATTATTATGTAACTACTAATTAATCTATCCCCAATTATTATTATAAGCCTTCTTTAACAAGTGTTTTAATTAATTAATTAAGGACTATAACTATATAACATTATTAGAGATTGATTGATAGAGACCAAGACACACTATTATTTTTTAGATACTTACCGAATACAAATATATATTCTATATAGAGTGTTAAAGTTCTTCAAAGCAATAATATAGTTATTAGTCCTTTATTTTCATCAACATTGGAAACAACCAAATATGTGCCTATATATAGTTTATCTTTAAAGAGTGAAGATAGAGAGGGTCGGTTGGAGATTAATCCTATTGGCGAAGTAAAAAACAAAAAAAAAACACAATTTATATCTAAAGATGCTTAATTAGCTTTCTAAAACTACTTAATTAATTGAACAAGAGATATTTGTGATAAAATGATGACTACTCATTTTATTTATTTCTTTATTATCTATTATTATAAAATTAGATAATTATATGTGTCATACACTTATTATATAAGAATCACTTTCTATTTTATAATAAATAGAAAAAGTAAATAGTTACACAAAAAAAATTTTGTTGAAAGAACAAATAATAGATAATAAGTGGCCTTGTCCCAAGAGTCTCAACCATACCCAGATATGTGTGAGACAAACAAAACTGTTGGTTGGCATGAAGCAAAAGAAAGCGAATTGCTTTTATATATATATATATATAAATAATCAACACTAAAAATATAAAAATATTTTATTATTAAAATACCTAAAACGTTTTCTATGATAATTGATAAGGTTGTGATGAACATTGATGGTTTCTAATGGGCTTCTTGGCTTTTTGGGTAGCTTACAAAACTCGGTCCTTGTATAAGTGTGCAAGGACAACCTTTGTCTTTGTATTTAACATGGCATGGCCCTTTAATACAGCATAAATAAATGAGAAAACACTCCAACACCCTTCTCTACAGTTTCTACCTCTTTAATAATATGCATTGTCCCTCTCCCTCCTATTTTAGTCACTTCATCATAACTAATAAGATAAAATATAAAATTCATAATTAATCTTAATTTTTATTAATTACTAGCTCTCTTATTCAGTTGATATTACATTACACCCCTTCACTATATCTGTATAATTATTGACGTTTTAGCCCTTCCAAAAGGGGAAAAAAGAAGAAAAATAATTGCTTAAATAATCTTTACAGTTTATACTGTGGATTATGGGTAATTGCTTAAATACTGCCGTATGATATTATGGCGATTCCAACAGTTCAATTACGATTATTCTTAAACCATATATTCTTTTTTACTTCTAAAAAATTTTAAATTAGATACATTAATTCTCAATTAAAATTAATTATTTTTTAGTCCTTAATTAAAATTAGTTTTTAAGTTTTGTTATATAAATTAGATTATTAGTTCCTACAATACATAAGTCAAACTACATTTTGAGAATCAATTTAATTTATAAAATAAAAAGTTGAAAACTAAAAAAAATTAATTTTAATTAAAAACTAATATGTCTGATTTAGAATTCTTCGATAACCAAAATGGTATATACTTTTAATCTTATAAGTAGCTTTAAAAAGTAATAACAAAAGAGCTTACTAAATTAAGACACGGTGGTCCCGACTTAAAAAATAATCAACCATAAATTAATATAATACATCTTATTAAAAGAAAGACAATTTCTCTTGTATTTTTTATTTTATTTTTTTAAATTTTATTTTAATATAATAATTCTAAATATATATATAATTTTAAAGCAGAATAATTCTTTATGTTTTAGAAGAAAAAAAAAGTGGGTTAAAGTCAGCGGGTATGTCGAAAAAGCCCTTCCTAAGAAACCTCTATATATAAGCCTTAACAAACCAGCCTCCATACACTCCTTCAATTCATTCTTCAACTCTGTCTCAAGCTTTCTCTTTCTCTCTTACTTTCTTTCTTTTGTTCCCACCCTCCAACCCCAACAACAGTGTCTTCAAAAAAAGCATTCTTTTCCCACCTATACACACATTCATTCACAAAGGAAAAGGCAAAAGAGAAAGAAAAGCATCATCATAACCATAAACCATAAACCATGTGTCAGGTTACAACATCTCATGACCTAAATTGCAATAACAACAATCTCAACATGCTCACACAACCATTGATCTCCAAAAAAGGAGAAGAACAACAACAACAACAGCAGCAGCAGCAGCAATCAGTAGAATCAAATAACAGTTCATTAAAGGAAGTAATATCAATATCAAAGATAGCATTGCCAATGATATTGACAGGGCTATTACTCTACTGCCGCTCTATGATCTCAATGCTTTTCTTAGGCCAACTTGGTGAGCTTGCCTTAGCAGGAGGCTCACTCGCACTAGGCTTCGCCAACATCACCGGCTACTCGATCCTCTCCGGCCTCGCCGTCGGAATGGAACCCATCTGTGGACAAGCCTTTGGTGCCAAGAAATTCACCCTTTTAGGCTTGTCCTTACAAAGAACCATTCTCTTGCTTCTCTTCACTTCAATCCCAATCTCACTCCTCTGGCTCCACATGAAGCAAATCCTCCTTCTCTGTAACCAAGATGAGGCCATAGCCATTGAAGCTCAATCCTATCTCCTCTTCTCAATCCCTGACCTCATAGCTCAGTCTTTTCTTCACCCTTTGAGGATTTACCTCAGATCACAGTCCATTACTCTGCCTCTTACACTCTGTGCCACTTTCTCAATTCTCCTCCACATACCAATCAACTATCTCCTTGTTTCTCACCTCAATCTTGGGATCAAAGGTGTTGCCCTTAGTGGGGTGTGGACAAATTTCAACCTTGTTGCTTCTTTGGTTCTCTATATAGTCCTCTCAGGAACTCACAGAAAAACATGGGGTGGATTCTCTTCTGAGTGCTTCACAAAATGGAAGCAGCTCTTGAATTTGGCAATCCCAAGCTGCATTTCTGTGTGCCTTGAATGGTGGTGGTATGAGATCATGATCTTGCTATGTGGTTTGTTGCTGAATCCAAGAGCAACCGTTGCTTCAATGGGGATTCTAATCCAAACAACATCACTGCTCTACATTTTCCCATCTTCTCTAAGCTTCAGTGTCTCCACAAGGGTAGGGAACAAGCTTGGAGCACAAGAGCCTTCAAAGGCGAAGCTTTCGGCCATTGTAGGACTCTCTTGCAGCTTCATATCAGGTGTATCAGCACTGGCTTTTGCTGTAACTGTGAGGAACATGTGGGCAAGCATGTTCACAAAGGACAAAGAGATTATAGCATTGACATCAATGGTGTTACCAATTATAGGTCTTTGTGAGCTTGGTAACTGCCCTCAAACCACAGGCTGTGGTGTTCTTAGAGGGACAGCAAGGCCTAAAACAGGTGCTAACATCAACTTGGGTTGCTTCTACCTTGTGGGGATGCCAGTGGCAATTTGGTTAGGGTTCTTTGCTGGCTTTGATTTTCAAGGCTTGTGGCTTGGCCTGCTTGCTGCTCAAGGCTCTTGTGCTGTGTCCATGCTGGTTGTTATTGTTAGAACTGATTGGGACTTAGAAGCTCAAAGAGCTAAGAAATTAACAGCATCATCTTCTGTTGGAGGAGTTTTTCATGATGATGATGATAAGAACAAAGAGGCTCATGATGATGATGATGATTCTGATGCAGACAACAAGTTAGCCAAACCTCAAAGCAAGGAAGATTCTTTGTCATTACCTTATAATAATTCAGATCAACATCAACACTATTGTTGTTGGGTTTAGTTTTCTTTTTTATTATCTTCTTCTTTTTTTGTTTATTTTGGTACATAAAAAAATTTAAGGGGATTCAAATTTCAAAAGAGCTCTTACAGCAGTAGCAGCAATAGGTTGGTTCTTGTGGGAGAAAGTGTAAAAAAAAGAAAAAAAAATTAAGAAATTGGGGAATTTGTCTTTAGCTGTATAGTGGAGTGGCAGGTAGAGACAGAGGATAGCTTTTTTATTTGATGAAAATTTTTATTATATAATTTAGATGAGAGAAGAAAGGGGTGGGGAAAAATTGACATGGTTCATTGGTGTAGTTTCTGCAATTTTTGTTGTTGCAGTGCATTGATTGAATCAATGCCATGATGGGAAGAAGTAAAAGGAGATTGTTGTGGAGAAGAGAAGAGAAGAGAGGGGAGTAAGAGTAACAATTATTTTTCTTTTAACGTACTGTTTTATTTTTTTGCTCTCAGCTTTACTGAGAAGAACAGAACACTGATTTTCATCATCATTACTGATTTGTTAGTTCCTTTAGTTTCAGTTTTTGTATCACAACACAATTCACGTTTTTGTCTTCTTCCCTTTTTGTTTTTCTGTCCCTTGTAATAACAAACAACGCAAAGCTACCTAGCCCTTACAAAACTCAATATTATTATTTAATTAATATTGTTATTCCATCTTTACTAAATTTTTCATTGTTCTCTTTCTGCTACTACTTTCACAAATTTAATTATGTGAATACTATGATGATGAACTGGGAAAATTAATACTGATAATTAAATTAAAAATTTTGACTTTAGGACTTAGGAGCCAAGAGTCCTTGTTTTATAACATGAAGAAAACTTTTTCAATAAAGAAGATAAAAATATCTTCTCATAAAGATTTGACATTTAGCAACACTTTAAAAGCGTGACAAATAAAAAAAAATAACAATTTAAAAAAAAATAACATAATAAAATTAAATCATCTAATTCTTCATCCAATTATTAAGATGAAAAATTTTTAAGTTTTCATTGAATTCGGAGTCTCCAATATATATATATATATATATATATTAAAATTTGAAACGTAGCTAGTTACTAGCCGATTATTTATTTATTATTGAAAATTTTCTTTAATCTCTAACCAATGTTTATATTTAGCTACTGAATTTATTGCGCATGGCGCTAATTAAAATCTTTGCTCTTTTTTACTGCACCGCCCATAGAAATGCAAAGTTCAAACTATATTCTGTAACCCAAATTGACAAACTAACATAGGTAGTAGTAGTAATTAAGCACCTTTCTCAAATGTCAAATAAATTACTATTATGAAACATGGGTTATTTACTGAATATGATTAGGCAACTGTTTTGAAACTTGAAAGAGAAGACCCTTTTACTATCAACACAATTAATTTCATGGTCCTCCACCTTGACCTAAACATCAAACATGCCACTGATGTTAAATTCAAATTTACCTCTCTTTACACTTATGCTTATATATACTTATATGGTGAATGCTACGTATCTCTCTTTTTGAGAGGGTAGTTTACCATTTTTAGTGTATTAGTTCATAATAGATTCAATAAATAACTTTATTATGGTTGGAATGCATACAACTATTTATCTATCTTCTATTTTTCATTGAATTTAATTTAAAATGACCATATAGAATGAAAAAAAAACAATATATTATATCACTTGTTCTTTTTGTATGACAAGGAAGAACGAAAAAAGAAAATGTTATATCACTTAAAAAGGATATCATAAAAAATCATTATTTAAATAAGAATATACATTAAACACTTAAAAAGAGATTATTTATTAAGTTAATTGTGAACTAATAGGTTAGAGAGGATAAATTACCCTTTTAAAAAGAGAGAATACTATAGCATTCACCTACTTATATATATATATATATATAGTATAAAGCAAAGAAAAAAAAAACAAGGGAAAACAAAATTGGCATTACACACACAAAGTTGGCAAAACAATTCATATCAGAAGATCACTCATAAGGGTATGTAGTGAATGATTCTTTAATTTTTTTCAAGGGTCACATTAAATTAAATGAAGGATATATATGTTCACAGTAAATAAAGAATTTAATTTTCATGTATGGTCGGTATAAAATTTTTTTACACATATATTAAATTAGGTATTGCCACATCATTAAAAATAATTAATTTTTAAATTCACTACTTCTAAAGTCATATAAATGCATGAATTTGATTAGATGACTATGTAAAACTCTTTATACCATCAGTGCATCAAAATTAAACTCTTAAATTAAATACATGCTTTAATACTCAAATAAATTGACATTGTCTTGAAGTTATCAAGTACATTATGGAACCTTTCATTCTTAAATAAAACCAATGCATTTAAGTATAATGTGTTAAAAATTAAACACATAATTAGGTCAAACACATACATTGGTAGGTCATCAATTAGCAGAGCATTTTAATTATCAAGATAGAAAAATTAAATAAATTTTTTTTGGGGATCCAGTTGCAAAAATTAAAGGCCGGCTGCAACATAAGTGGTTTGACTTGGTCTAATCTCCAGATTTTATGGTTCATTATTGTGACATTTTTATGTGCTTGTTGGTGGATTTGAATTTGATCTTGGCACCACTGTGTATCAAAACTTTTGGTGGACATGATGTGCTCTTTTTACTATTAAATAGAATATGATGCAATAACAAAAGAAATGACCATTAGTTAAGCACAAAAAATGGGAAAAGGAAAACACTTTCTTAGTGGGGATAAGCAGCAGAGGAATTGATGCAAGATTCAGATTTTTTTTTTTTTTGAAAAAAAAAAAGGAAAATAAAGAAGAAGAAGATTATAAAGGGTAGTGCAAGTTGCACCCAGCAAGTTGCAAAATTGATTTAATGGGGTGAAGCAGATTCTTATGAAGAGTCAGCTCTAAGATGAAGGGTGGTGTGGGGGGCAACAAAATCTTCACCCTCTTTGCTTAGCTTTGTTGCTTTCATTATTAATTAATTGAATGAAAGTAGTAATAATAAGGATGACAACTTTTTTCTATTTTTTATTTATTTTCAAAAATTAATTAAGGTACATATATACAGGCTTGGAATTTCAGGATCAAATAAAGTACCACATTTTTAAAAATAAAAAATAAATAAAAATAAAAATAATTGGTCCCCCCCCCCCATCCCCACCCCTTCTTTTGTTTTCTGAGAAAGTGGGAATGAAATTGATTTGAAATAATGTATGCATTATTCTGCTACAATATATATAATTCCCCAACATTCCTTTTCTATGGACCTTATATTAAAGGATAAGTAGATAATCTTAATAATTTGAATGATCATTTGGATTTTTCATTATTTTCCACCTTTTATTTCCTGTTTCAATAAAGGGTGGCAGAAAATATCTATGGACATAATTTTTCTCTAGTTTTTTTAAATTCTTTTTATAACGAATTTGTTAGTGATATACAGGCTATTGGACCAAGAATATGTGACAAAAGTGCTTTGTTATTATGGCTTATTTTTCATTTTTTTTTTTTAATTTTTAGTTAGGTCAAATCTTCTTTTTCATATATATAGTAGCTCTAGAATCAAACAATAGTAGTGCTACTCATTTTTATCATAATAATCCAAGTCAGCAAGATAACCATTGTTAGAGCATCCCCTGCTGCATGATGATGATATGATTAAGAAACAATTTAGAGAAATTAAAGTTAGTTGCTTATTATTATTAATTTAGTTTAAATAATTAAGTTCATATATATATATATATATATATATATATATATATTAATAAATTAATTAAGAATATAACATTCTTAAATTGAGGTGTTATTTGAAACCTGGTGTAATATGGCCATGCCCATGCAGCTAATAATAATTAAATGTCATCCATTTAGTAAAATGTATGTTATCTATAGAAAAGTCAATAATCATTAGGTGTCATCTGATTAGGCTTCCATTTTAATTTTTAGGTTTTATTAATTCAGGTTCACAGTTTGGTATACAACACTAAGTACATGCAATGCATGCTTAATTAAACCCCTATTATTTTTGTCACCAAAAAAAACCCCTATTATTTTATTTCAGGATAACTTCTATTATTTAATTATGAATTTCATGTTATCTTGCGTGCTTGTTATACTTATATATCTTAAGGGTCTTTTAATTTTGGGTACACAGCTAATAAGTGACTAATTAAATCAATAATTTATCTATGTAAAATACTTTATGTTATCAATAATTAATCATATTCTCTTAATAATTATAGTAAAATAACGTTGAATAATTTGAAATTATAAATAAATGATTGAGTGATAATATAATTAAAAGAAATTGTGAATAATATACTCAAATTTAAATGTTATTTTTATTTTATTGTATCACATACATGTTTTCGTACTTAATAATAATAAATTTCTTTCTTAAAAGTACTATGAGGGGAATGAGTTAAGTTGACTTTTCTTTAAAAATGATTTATAAGTATATATATATATATACGAAAAAAAAATGTTGGTACGTCCAACGTAAATTATATGTATATTTTAATTTAATGTTTTAATGGTTGGTGTTGGGCAAGCATTTCAGTTAGCAGAACTGTTTTCATTTATTTATCTTTTTTTTTTTATGATACCTCCATCTCAGAAAGCTAAAGATTAATTCAAACTTTATTTAAAAGTTTTCCACTCCCTATATATATATATATATATATAAAGGACCGAATTTAAACCTTGTATATTTGTTTAATCAGAAGTAAACTAATCACTTAACCTATTCATCACTTTTCTTAGAGAACTTATTTAATATAGAAAGGAAGCACACATCCTATGTGGATTTTAACTGATTTATATAATCTTATCTTAGAGTAATATTTTAAAAATTGCACTACAACAATTCCAGTAGATAGTAACAATTTTTGCGAATATTCTTACAATGTATTGTTAAAATTTTTGAATTTTGTGATAGTTTACGTTCAATCGCTACTAAATACACATATTTCTCAATTGTTTTAAAAATTTAACGACGTTTATATTAGCGGTTATGAAAAATCGCCAAGAAATGTTTTTTAGTACATGTATATGCGACGATTGATAAAATTACCAATAGTGTAGTGACGATTCAAAATCATCGCTATTTAGCCTAGGAAACCGTGTTACTTACCGAATTTTTTATAATGTTGTACTATACCTATTTGGTGCTTTCTAAATTAGTTATAAACTTGGTTAAGAAAATAAACTAATTGAGATTTGAGTCATATCAGATTAACTAAGTCATCACTTAGCTTGTTTGAAACTAATTATTTAAATGTAATTACTTTTAAAACACAATATTAATATATGTGAAAAATACATCTATACTGTATAATCTAGCAATAATTGTAATAAAATATTCAAATGTGAAATTTTAAATTTCATAGTTAGGAGTAGAGTAAAATATCTATCATCAATGAAACCGAGTCGAATTAAGTGATTGGAGAGTGCTGTATGTGTATCCGTACGATGCAAGAGATAATCATTTAATTTGTAAATTATATTTGGTTGACTTCTTGAGGGATGTGTGTGGATTTATAATTTTATATACATATTTTTATGTAAATATATATAAAATATAAACGCACTCGTTGATTGCATTGGCCATTATATAAATATTGAATATTGAATAACACCACCAGCAAGTAGCAGATTCCTCGCCCCCCAATATATATAACTTCATGCGGATTCCAATAAACAGAACAACATACCCAAAGATTTTATTTTGGCTAGCTTGATGATTGAGAGTTTTTTTTAACAAAAAATATATAATTTAACTTATAAACAAAATAAGTTAACATATATAAATTGATATTAAGTTAGATAGATATATAAATTGAAAAAAAAAAGTTATGTTACATCTTGATCTAACTAAGTTAGCAGAAAAATTACAGTGATAGATGACACTACAAATCACATGTTTTTGTGTTCAAATGTTTTTTTTTTTATAGATTAATATATGTTTTTATGAAATATTATTATATATTAAACAAATCAAAATAAATTAGCCAAATTCTTAATGATAAGTTAAGTATCACGCTAGTCTGCTAACAAAAATTTTAACAACAGTAATTAACAAAAAAAAATTTATCATTAATTTTATCAACCATCTTTACTCTCTCTTTATAACCACCTGAGAAAATCCACAACCACCGCCATCTTTGGCATCACCACTCGATCATCCCCTACCATTATTATTCTTCGACACCACCACTACAATCACAGAGGTTTTTTTTTTGAGACAATCGTCGCCCACCACCACTATTTTTGACACCACCTCACCACCACTATATATCTTCTTTTTCTGAGATAATCGTCACCACCATCATCAACATCATCAGCACTGCCACCACCATCATCATAGAAGTTCTCTCTCATTGTTGCTGTCAACTTTTCCACTCTCTTCTCCATCACCGTTGATGATTTTCTTTTCACTATTGAGGTAATTTGTTTTTTATTTTTATTTAAATTTAAACAAAAAATATTTCAAATGATCACATCTATATGTTTAAATATTCATTTATTTTAGACTAGATGAACACTTGATTTATTTGTTATATATTGATTGAATGATAATTTATTTTAGATTCAAAAATCACGTTAATATTAGTTAATATTAGTTATCAAATTGCTGGTAACGAAGTTTTTTGTAAATAAAATCTAAATATCAATAATAGCTAAATCAATCTCATCAACGGTAAATAAAAAAAATGGAGGTTGATCAAAGAGCATTATTCTTGATGTATAATAAATCGGTGGTACACAAATCTCAAACCTATAAATACACAAATGTATTGTCAATACGATGTTTGGCAACCATTCATGGTGAAGAATTTGTTTTGGAGTTTGTTTGTCTAGTAGCATATAAATCCACTTTACCAACCACATGCATATACTTATTCTATAATTTTCATGTAAGACCTACCTCCCATAAATATACTATACCATGTTACTACTCTAGCCACATATATATATTAACAAACTTCAAAGAATTACTTCATCTCTGTCTAATATAATGATAATTATATTGGCCGAAAATGAAAAAATTTTATTATTAATTTTTTTTAGTATGTCGCATTTTTTAACTCACAGACATTTTATTTGTCTTATACTAAAATATTTTTATTTATTTTAATTAAGGTCCAAATGACGATAACTTCTTTTTGTCCTAAAAATTCTGGTGTATAAAAATATATTTGTTTCAAAATTTAAATCGATAAAAGAAAATATATAAATAATTGTCCCATTTTTTACACATCCTGGGATTTAGAGCTCCCACATGCTGAAGGAAGAACGCACCCATCGATGTTTAGGGAGGAAAAAAAAACATTTCTATAGCTTGCTCCTATATAGCTAGTCAACACTTAAAGTTTGTTTAATGGATATTCTTTAACATAATATTAAATTATATTCTGAAGATCAGCAGGAAAAAAATGTATGTATATTCTTATTGTTTTAATTTAATTTAGAACATATAAGACAATGAGTTTATAAGTTATATCATATATATGAAACAGGAGAAAGAAGACAAAATAATTTACGGAAATGCCTCTGGCCATCCCAAGATGGATACCTTAAATCCTACAACATATATGCTGTATTTGCTTGAAATTTATTTATTTTATTATTATTAATTTACGGATCTTTTTTATGCAAATTGCAAGGATTTGCTTTCCCTCATCATCAATCATGACTATCATATAGTTTACTAGATAAATTATCATCCCGGCAGCTTAAATTTATGAGATAAATTAAAGGTTAAATTATACACTAACTCCCTATAATTTCAGTGAAATTGCAACCAGGTTTCTATAATTTAAAAATTTGTAATTAAATTTCTGTATTTATAAAAAATTTGTAATTTAGTCTTGTTTGAATTTGACATTAAAAAAAAAACATCAAGTCATGTGTTATTATAATTGTATCCTCACTATCTCCTTCAATAGGTTCATTCTTTTCGGATTCTTAATCAAGTACTCTTTTTAAGTGAGTTTATGCTAAAATCGTTAACTCACTCATTTCAAGTAAGTGCGATTGTGACACGAGAGCACAAAGTGACGAGAGTGAGAGAATGAATATGGTTGTGTTTTTTTTTTTTTGAATTCGTCAATTCGAAGATAGCTTTCATAGTTTATATATGGGATGGGAGTAATTTGGTCAATCACAATTTCATCTAATGCGCAATATGAAATATGCCAGAGAATATTCTATAACATTAAACGTTTTTTGAATGGCAGAGACTAAATTGTAAATTTTTTATGGGAATAGGGGCTCAATTATAAACTTTTAAACTATAGAGATTTAATTGTAATTCTATTAAAACTATAAGAACTAATGTATAATTTAACCTAAATTAAATGATCTCATAATATAGTATGAGAATAAAATACAAAGAAATTTTAAAGATAAAATTATTTATAATTTTTTTCTTGGATCAAATAATTTCATGAGACAATAAATGTGTATCACGAGTTTCTTGGATTATCAACAAGCTAGCAATATTATATATACTCATAAGGCAAATTATAGTGATCTAGTAACATTAACAAACTTTGCCTCTTGGTTTGTCCAGCTCAACAAAAGAATGCATTGTTGGTATTGGTCAATATTAATATTATCCTTATCCTAATCCTAATAATCCTAGGTATTGCGTCACCTCCATTATAGATCACACTATTATATGTTGTCAAGTGCAAACATATACACTAACTACTACTTAGTTGGCCTATGAGTTGACCTACAATAATATAATTAACCATAACAATGTGCAAGGTAGTCTTATTCCCTTAAAGTAACCACAAATTAGCCGATCATATATAATAAGTCCTCAAATAAGCCATATTAACTTAAAAAAGAATTTATAGTAAAAATCTTTTAAGTACAGATACACAGAAATTATTTAAAAAATGATGTAAAAATGATTTTTACCATATATATATATATGGATCTCGCGCAGCGTGTTGACCATAATGAAAAAAGAACGCAACATGCTATCAGCGTGTCGATCACGATGTAGAGAAAAAACGCAACACACTGTCAGCGTGCAACCATACTATTTTTCTGACAAATTTATACACATGCATTTATACTCTTATATCCATTTTGAGATATGACACGTTTTCATCTTTATATACAAATTAATTAGCCACAGATATATACAAATACAATCTAAGATGCCAAATTTAAACAAATTCATGTAAAATTTGTATTTTTTAAGTAAGGGGTGAATACTTGTTTATATATTCAAAATAAATTAAGTAAAGTTACAAGTTATACCAAAAAATATTTTTTTTAAAAAAATTAGTAGTCATATAGTCATCGATCCCACATGATCACGTACCAAAGTTTTGTTGTTGTTTTTTTTTTTTTTTTT
>JASCZI010272029.1:22983-35544 GCA_036250425.1 Stylosanthes scabra
TAAATATAAAAAAAAACTCTTCCATAAAGAAAAGTCTAAAATATATAACTATTCACGGAATAAGTGAGATTTCTTCAGATGCACGGTATAATAACGTTATTAGTTAACCCACCAGGTGAGATTATTTTAGTTAACTAGAGTAACCAATTTGCATTGATTGCATGGCAAATTATGCATAACAAATTAGTCTAATTGATGGGTTAATTATTTTGAAGGTGATGTTTCGTGACTCGTGCTACATCACATGTATCTTACGTGTACGTTGGTGTACGTAGTTAGCTATACGGATTGTTAATATGTTACTCTTTCTTCACATAGCTTAAAAGCTTTGAGATTATTATAGGTTAAAAATTTTCAATTTTTCATAAATTTTGCCGTATCTATTATATTCCTGTAGTTAGCTAGGTTTTAGTGTGATTTCAACTCTAACATTGAATGAACTTTTATTTTATATTTAGTTTGATTATTAAATCAGTTGAATATCAATAAATAAAATAGTTAAATACATAAGTAATATTTTTTTCTGTACTAATTAATATTTCTCATTTTAGAAATTCGTTATATTGATCTAATTAATAATTTAGTATATTTATAATAATTTAATGCATAAAAAATTATACAAATCATAAAACCATTTTTCTCAAAAAATTAAACTAATAGAAAGACATACCTATATATAGTAATATAGACAACTATATCTCTAGCATATCTTTTCATGTAGAATCGAAGTTTATATTTTTCAGTCATAAAAACTATGATATTATATACAAAAATTACTTTTTCGAAAAATTTAAACTAATAAAAAAGGACACATGATAATTATATATCTCAATTATCAACTTTCCAAATACCCTTATTAAAGGAATGTGAAAACATACAATTGAGTATATTGCATAAATGGATGTGCCAAATTTATATAGGTAGACAAAGTATAATGCAAAAATATATTACCCCCTAAAAGGAGACACATACAAGACACAAAATTTTAATTTGTTAAAGACATAGAGAATGAAACTACGTAACTATAGACAAGGCCCTCGGGTACCCTCTTCTATCTTCAAATCAAAAACGTAATCTTTTGACTACTTTTTTGTGAGCTTCAATAGCCGCATGCATGACGTGTAAGCTAAGCTTCCATCGTTGGATCTCTTGGTGTTCATCAAAAGCCTAAAACATAAATAATTATAACAATAATTCCACGTTTCTATATTATTAATAATAATCCCTTAATTGGTATCTCATTCCCATGGATCCTTATAGCATTCTATTGGCCAGTCTTGGATCCTTTATTGATTCTTGAGGTTCTTCTTTATATAAATTTAACAATTTAAAGTTTAATTAAACCACCCAAAAGCAGCCATTATATATTAAAACCCTTTAATTTTGTACAACATAATAAGAAGATTAATAATTTGATATCATTAATAATGGAGTATTCAATTTTAAATATGAATACATGCAAGAATTCAACAACTAATGCATTATTATGACTAGGAAAGTCAAAGCAAAGGGTTATACAATCTTTGAAAAGTAAAAGAGGTGCCAGATCTGATGAGAAAGAGTGTTTCGATAGGTGGAAAATGGAAATAGCAATTAGATAATCACAATGATTAAGGATGATGATCCGGGATTGCTTTCGTTACTTCTTGGTATAATTGATATTAATGATTATTATTAAGGGAGAATAATTAAGTGGAATCTTTATACTCGCTAGTAAAGGATCTTGTTGAGGTCATAGCTGAAATCAATTCAAATTAAAGCCCCGTCTCTTGAACGTTTGGAAAGCCACATACATATATATAATTAATAGGGAAAATTAGTATAAAGTACTGTTAGGTGATTTAATTATATAAAAGATCTATTATAATGAAATTATTAAAAATAATTAATTTATATAATATTTAAAGAAAAGAATCGACTCTTTTTTGTGTATAAACAAACATACCTTATATTCTTTCATTTATTTTCTTGTTATAATCCTAATTTTTTTTCTAATCATAAATGATACTAAAATTTTTATTATATATTTATTTTTCTTAATAATTGAAGGCTACTATCCAATTTTCTAATAATAACCAAAATAAACGTAAACAAGTAGCAGTAGCCATAAGGGTTTCTTAGACTTCAAAAAAAAAAAAAGTAGCAGTAGCCATAAGAACCCAAACAATGACACTTGGAATATATGGCCACAAGGTGGTTTCTTAGACTTCAATTTGATTTTTGAAAAACCCAAACTTGATCGTACGGGCATGAACCTCCATGCCTAAATTGAGGGACTTGGTAGCAACGCATGAGACAAGAGGTGGAGTAGGATATTGAAGATTCTGTGGAGTATTTAGAAATTAGATCTACAGCAGCTTGTGAAACAAAGGTTTGAATAATTGGCTGCGGCGCGCTTGAACTGGAGGTAAATGCCTTGGAAAATCAAGAATTATATAAAATTTTTGGAGATCAAACATGAAAAACAATATCTGAAATTGTGCTAATGGAGAATTGAGAATTATAGTAACAAATTATATAGAAGATGAATTTATATCAATAAAAAATTAGGTTTATAAGAAGAAAAGAAATTAGGATTTGAATATGATAAATAATTTAAAAAAAATTAGGTTTACAAAAAGAAAATAAATAAAAAATTCTAAGGATATATTTGTCTTTTTATAAAAGAGAATTGTACTTTCCTTCTCTTTAAATACTATATAAATTAATCCTTCGTAATAATTTAATAATAATAGATCCTTCTTAATAATTAAATCTCTCTAACGGTCCTTTATACTAATTTTTCCTAATTAATAAAACTAAATAATCAATAAAAATTCAGTCAATATTAGTAAGTAATTCAAACTAAATATTTTATTTCGTTAGGTATCTAATGTTCTATAGCTTTTTGTGAATGTCTCATAAATAGTAATTACGGATGTTCTACTTTTTGTTGACTGATTTATTGGTTAAAAAATTATTGGTTACTTATACTTTTCCATATACAACAATTAATTAAATGCATTGTGTTTAATTTGTTTTGGTTTTTCACGTTTCACCTAACCCAACAAGTCGAAGATTAATCTATCATGAATTTAACTTTCATTTAAGGATTGTTAATAAGTTGCTATATATATATGCTTAATTTGTTTAACAAAACAAAACTCGAAAACCAAAATGTAAAACTACTACTTCCTTATTATTAGGCATGTAAATATATCACTTTGACTAGTTTATATAGTTTGTTTCATATTAATATATGTTATTTTTCCTTTTTATGTATATATATATATATATATATATATATATATATATAATTGAATTGCTAAATTATTGTAAATCTCTAAGAAGTGTTGAAATTTTGATTAATTATCATTTTAGAGGAAATTAAATAGGATTTATACATTTTTCATGTAATATGTTGTCTTTAAGTAAGGAATTTAGTATATGTGTGTGTATTTTTAGCCAAAGTAACAGATAATATAGGGTGGATGAAGTCTATACATGTTGATTACAACATAAATATATTTATTAGGGTCTTTGTCAACGTTTTGAAAGTATATTTTTTAAAATAAAAAAAAAAGACTAAAAGTAGTTTTGTTTAAAAAAAAAAGTATTGCTCTCTAATAATAATTATCAATATTTAACTATATATTTATATACTAATACTAATTAAGAATTTAAAATAACAAATCGAATGCACATTGTTTTATATAGTATATATAGAAACGTCTAAATTACTAAATATATTTATATATAAAAATTAAAAAATTTGATTTTAAATTATTAATTTTGCTAATAATAATTTATTCTATTTCTTTTACAATATATTAATTCATATAAATGAGTGTGTGTATACGAGCTACGTGGTGGGTGAGCCAATAATATTAAATATTGAATAAACTGTTAACAGCGTATAGAATTGAAGTTGATTGGACTTAATTTATAATTAACTCAAAACTAATTAACTTAGGGAGTGTAGTAGAGTTACACTCAGAAACTATCTAAAAATTATATCTCTGAAAAATGTAAGAATTATAATATTATGCAATATTTTCTAATATCTTATAGTAAGTGATCAATGAAAATAATTATCCTAAATATATATTTAACTAAATAAATACATTTTAAAAATTAATAAATAATATTGACCATTAAAATTAAAGCCTTGTGTGGATCTATCAATAACAGTACCGTAATCAAACTTTAACACACATTGTTCGTGTTTCTTTTATATATATGTTAAGTGAAATTTGAATTCAAGACTTTTTATAATGAAAAAAGAAAAATGGCATGAGCTACAACTCATTGGTATTAACTTATCTAATATAATTATTATATAATATGATAAGTTGGTAATTATTACTCCATCCCCTACATATTTAACCATACTAATAAGATAATATGTCTGGGAGCTGAGTATCAAATCCGAATGAAGTTTACTAGTACATATTATAATGGTTGATTAATTTGCGAGAATTGAAGTTGGAGGCTCAGGTGTACAATAATCAGATATTTAATTTATTAATCATAATATAATAATAATAATTAGTACTAGGATATGAATAATGTTCCACAGTACATAAACAGTAGTAGTTCTTCTGAAAGGGTCTAGGAATATTATGAGATGCGTAGCACGTGCAAAATGCATGCATGCATATGAATTAAGTCGGCAGAGACGCACGCACGTGAGTGTTAGCGTGTGTGAATGCAAATTACAAACTAAACAAAACCATATCATACATAATGAGATATCAGAGTTGTGTTGATTTTTTCAGGTTCAAACTAAATTTTTGCTTTTAATTTCAATTTTTTAATAACTATTCTTCAAATATTTTATTAATTTCTCATTTTTTATATTTGGCCATCTTTTAATTACAATTAAAAACAACCTAACAACAAACAAGCCTATAATTGCGTATAAAATTATTTATTTCATAAAGGTTGAATATAAAGCATGAATTTTTATGAGCTTTATTTAACCTATTTCGTATGCATTTTATTTTTTTCTCTTTGTATCTGTCTTATATATATACAAAAAAAATTAATTTAAAATTTTTTTGATTAAATAATATAATGAATAATGTTAGATAATTAATATTTTTAAACATTTTTTAAAATTATTTTATTTATTTTAAATTATAGATCCTAAATCATAAATCATTAACCCTAAACTCTAAATACTAATTCTAAACTATAAAATTAGTTAACATTCACTACCTTGTTTCTTATACTTTTTCTAATATAATATTTAAAACCACTTATTCCAAAAGTGTATATATATGTAACAAAATAAAAGTGAAATCACTAACAGTTTCCTTAATTAATATATATATATATCTCGCACTAACTAAAATTCTCAAAGAGAACACTTAACCCAAACAATAATTTTATAAGAACAAGTAATTTTGACCAACCAAGTTAAACCAAGTCATTTATTTCTATACTAAATAAAAAATTATTTCGGTGTAAAATAAAACTTTATTTATGTGCAATTTCTTATACTATTTGATACCGAAATAATATTCTATTTAGCATAGAAATAAATCACTTGGTTGCACTTAATTAGTCAAATTCACTTGTTCAAAATGTCAAATAAAGCAGGCATAATGCTTGAATAAATTTTAATTAAAATTCTGACTTGATGACCCGCTCAACCAAACCCTAATCAACTATATATAACATATATACACATTTAGTTATCTAGCTAAGTAGTTCAATACTTAGTTCTTTTTTCCACCAAGTATTGGATGTTTCACTACTTTACTAATCTCAATTCATACGAGTAGTTCTCTTAATTGTAGTAAGTAAATCTCTAAGTGAAAATAACTGTATGAACAATGATACATAACCAATAAAAATTTAGTCAATATCAATCAATAATTTAAATTTGATGTTTTATCTTTTTAAATTTCGGATATTTTGTTTCTAAAAGAGTATAAAGTTGGCTGATGATTATTTTAGTTTCGGATGTTCTATAACTTCCAATATGAATATTTTATAAACAATAGTTATGAATGTTCTATTTTTTATTGGCTGATTTATTGATTAAAAAATTACTGGTTACATGTACTTTTCCTAATTTCATATATTAAGTTTTGATCTCAAGATCTACTTAAATGATTTTGAATCACTTACAACTTGGCCTAAATCATGTTTGTCTTTTAGTCTTGTTTAAAATATGACGAATACTATATAATCATCAATTTTAATTTTATTTTAGTTATCATTTAATATTAAAAATATTATTAAAGTGTAATATTAAACTATAAATTAAAAATGTTAAGAATTAATGGCTAAAAATAATGGTTAAGATAAATTAATAAGGATGAGTTGTTTCCCTTATATCCACATATATAGGAAAAATAAAGTAAGTTTTGTACTTTTGTTCCATGAACGTGCATATTATAGAACAAAAATACGACAATCACGCAAGCTAATAGACGACTCATTATAAAGATAGCTTTTACCGAACGAATGAAATTATCTAAAATCTAAGCATATCATAAATTCATCATTGAAAAAACAATCTTAGCTCCGTGGAATTATGTGAGTTTGCTTAAGAACCACTATGTCACATGCTATGTTCTATAGGCACCTAAAAGCCTAAGACTAAGAGAGATACTAACAAATAGTAATGGAGATCATATTATTATTATTATGAAGGTTGAAATTTCTCATGCATTATTGTAAAAAGTTATAGTGACCAATAATAATAATGACAAATCAAAGATTAAAAGATGCATGGAACCGCGCCACCCTAAACCCTAAGTTACTTATTATTAGTTATTAGTTCACTCTTAACAAAAAACAAGCATGAACTTAATTAATCTAAATTATCTTTACACACTAATCCCTATTTAATTTGCGTCATGAAGCATATTCCTACAAACCAGTTATATGGGACCACTCCATCTCCATTATCCCTAAATAAGTATCTAATAACCCTCCATCAAGTAAGGTTAATAAATTTTTATCAACCCTCTCATCATTACATAGGAGAAATAATGTTAGTTTATACACATAATTTAATTAATTTGCACTTATATATGTTCCTTTTAGAAAGAACTCTGTGCAAGCCTGACTTATATGTAGATGTCTATATCTATTGTCTCGTTTGCACACTTTAGAATTATCAACATGGGATTGGAAATTATATTTTACGTTATCTTATTAGAGATTCTATAAGTTTGAGGGGAAAAAATAACATCAAATATAATAATAAAAAATGTGCAAAAAGAAGGGTATGTTTATTTTAACATATCTATCAATGGGCATGCTAAAATAAGGGAAAGATAACCTAAACAAAAAAATAATAAATTATATAGTGTTAATATATAAAAATAGAGAAAGTCTTGGTAATTAATATTAAGGAGGCAATAAAAAATCAATATTATTTTTCTTTTTTTTTTCCTATTTTTATCACCTATTATTTCTCTAATTATATTTATTGGCTCCCTATTAGTCTCCTAACGTTAGTTTCATAGCATTACTCATAAAAATAACATAAATAAACAAATAGTAACCCAACTAAGGAGAAAAAAGAAACTAACTCCAGCTAATAAACAAACAAATCCTCCAATTATTATTTATAATTTTTTTTAAAAAAATATTCTTTTATTTCTTTTCAATTTTCACTTCTCCTCTTTTTTCCAACACCACATAATGTCACCCGCCTATATATCAAGCCACCACCACTATTTCGCAATCAGCTTTCACCATCTTAAATTCTAAAATCTAAATCATAATTCCTAAATTACGTATTAATAAACTTATACGTAAAATTAGGTTTATTTTATTTGAATTAATTAATTGTGACTAATATTTTTTTTTAAAATAAATAGTTTTAGATGTTTCTTTCTAATATTTAATTGTTGGCTAATTTTTAAATTTATTGCAAGAATTAACAATGACTCTCTAAATTTTTTCAAGAAATAAAAAATGAAAGAATTTTCGTTATCCATCCAGCTAAAAAGAATGACAAAAGATACGACATACAAATTTAAATTTAAAAAATAATATAAGCCATTCAAATAGAATAATATATCTACTATACATACATACATACCAATAAGGATCACAATTGTCTTGGTTGTCATCTCACTATATCTAGTTAAAGTTATCATCATGATCATCAACTATATATATATACACATATATCATTGTCATGATTTTCTTAATCATGCAACTATTAAACTTGAGAGGTAAAGTGACCCCATTACGGGGTTAGTGGCAACAACATAGGTAGTGGCTCCCCCCTTGCAGACAAATTTTGCCTACACAAATTTAAACACGTTCATATCTTTTGAATTTACCAAACTTATTATTCGGTCAACAATCAATGCCTTCTCGTGAATGATAAAGGTTCGAGATCTACCTAGCTTGCTTTTTCTTTTAGTTCTACTTTAATATTATATAAAAAATAGAAATCACATCAAAATTTAATAAAGATAGTAAAATGATCAATTGAACCATGACACAAAAATAAAAATTGAGAATAAAATAAATTTGTTGTTCTTTAGTTTTTCTTTTAAATAATTATTTTTGGTAATAATCCATGATTCCGTGTCAACTTGGTTATGTGTTACTAGTTACTACTGAAAGTGACACACACAAATGGAGTTCGTGAATGGCTTACATGTGAAACCTTTGCTGCCAGTGCATTGCACCTTTGACATTTGTGATCATCTATTTTCTTTTTGAATAAGTATATAAAAAATCAACTAAATATTAATCAATTTTTTATTATAAAATTATGCTTTAGCATTTAATTTTTTAAGATTTAATATTTAAAATTTAAGAGTGAATGCTTAAAATTAAAAATGTAGAGTTTATAATAATAATGAATAATTTATTAAAAAAAATTGCTTAATGTTTTAGAGACACAGCCTTCATGTATCGATGAGTTATAATTTAAATGGTGTTAAAAATATAATAATTTATGTACCTCACCTTATTAATTTAAATTTTTCAAAGAAATAATATCATCATAATAAAGCAACTCTCTAATTTTTTTTATTGCGTAAAGTATCATTTTCGTTCCCAATTTTTTGAGTAAGTTCTAAAGATATCTCTAACATTTAAAATGCTTATTTGTATCTCTAACGTTTTAAAATCATATCAATCTTGTCCAGCTATCAACTTTATTATAATAAATGTCAACAATCTTCTCTTTCAAATGCGAAATTGATTAACCAACGATACAACTTTTTAGTAATTTTTAGCATTGTTTTATAGTGGGATAAGATTTACGATTTTAATACATTAGGAACACAAATAAGACGCTTTAAACTTTAAGAACATATTTAAAACTTACCCCAAACATTGACAACGAAAACGATACTTTACTATTTTTTCTTTTTACATGATTTGCGCGCTAACTCTATCACACGGTTTTAAACTTTCTTTACAACATGATTGAAAGTTTTAATTTGGTGTGTGTTTCGGCTAACGAGTTTATGTGTATTATTATTACGATTTTGCCAGGTATATACATAAAACACATGAAATACATAAACCTCTCCCACTTAAAAGAGTGATTAATCAGGATATATTTGTATGTTTTATGTGTACACCAATATTAATAATATTAATTATTATTATTATAATGGGATACAAATTCGAATCCAGTAGTTAGTCATGATCAGTCCAATTTGTACCATGATTGAGGGTGGCATGATAATAAGATTTGATAACTTTTAATATTAATAATTCTGTTTTTATGTGCAATTTGTTTATACCATTATTTAAATTGATCGGAATAGGTATATACGGACATTAATATAGTGGAATCTGAGGCACTAATAATAATAATATCTTATCCTGACTGTGAATGTAGACTTGAAATTTCATTCTTCTCTTTTGCTCCACACATGGGATGGTTACTTTTTGTTGTGGTTATTTATTTATTTAAAAGAATTTAACATTGTTTCAAAACTATGAAAATTAAAGCATTGAACCATGCATTGATGAAATTAAAGCTTCGGCTGTAAAGTGAGACCTAGTAATAAGTTTATTTTGACTTCTCCTCCATTCATTTGGTTCAAATCCACGATTAAATAAAGGAAGAATCATTACTATAGTTACTTCATATCCAAGAAAAAAAATAGCTATAATGATTCAATTAGGACTTATTAGGAGTAGTATTCTAATATTTAAGAAAATTAAAATTCAAAATGTTGGCAAGCAAGCTCTTCTCCCAGTTCCCACTCCCCATGACATGAGGCTTTGTTGGAGAAAGTTTGTTAGAATTTTTACGGTGAGCTGTTTAATTTTATATATGTTAAATTTAAATTATATAAATAGTATAATTTTGATGCACCGATAAAGTAAAAATTTTACACGGTCATCCAATCAAATTCATATATTTATATGACTTTAGAAATAATGGGTTTAAAAATTAATTATTTTTTATGATATGATAATTATGTGTAAAATATCAGTGCGTATAGAAATTAAATTCTTATATAAAATATCAATAAATAGTTAAATACTAATATGCTATTATTAATAAGTGTATGTAAAGTTAGTCAAAATGATAAATTCTTTATTATAATTAAGAAAATATATATTTAACATTAGAAATTGCAAAAAGTACTTTTTATATTATGTATATATAATGAAGAACATTTTAGGAATAATAATTTTTACACCAAAACCTTTTCAGTAGTTCTCAATATATATAGATATATTTTGGTGAAAATACACTTTTTGGTGAAAGTTCTCAATATATATTTGAAATAACTAATAAAATTATTGTCTCAATTTATAATGAAAAGGGTCCAGCCACTTGCACAACTACAGCCGCAGAAATAGTATGCCCGTCTCCATCAATATATATATATATATATATAAATAAGTGACCAACACTAATTAAATATGAGAAAGTTTAGAGAGTTCATAGTTTGTTAGTCAATAGGTGATTAATAGGCTTTTTACTTCTTTCTTCTTTTCTCTTTTATCATTCACTATTTTTCTATTTACACTCATAGGTTCCCTATAAATTCTCTAGCGTTGACTCCCTAGCATTACTCATTAAATATATCTCTAATTCTACTATAGTGTAGGGTTAGTATTATCCCAAATCCGATAATAGTGTTTACCTAAACTATGATTTGGAACTTTACTTTGTAGAATTTAATTTCAATACAATATTAGTGTATAAAAATTTAGATGTGTACTCAATCACATAATATCACATGTGTAAAAATAATATTTTGTATTGATCTTGTAATTAATCATTCAAAAAACGATTGTGATTGATTGTGTAAAATATTTTATATTATCATTACATCAAAATTAAACTCTATTTTATAAATAATAAACTAAACATGCTATATAATTTTGACTATAATATGATATTTAATTTGTACTTAAGATGTTAACTCTTAAATAAATAACAGGTAATTAAATTAGCATGACATAATTTCTGAGATTAGATTATATATATATGATTTATTTTACATCAATACAACAGTTTTGAAAATGATGATGCCATGATGGGATTATGTGGTAGTGATGGTTTCGGATAAGAACTTTGCTTAATACGCAAAACAGGTTCAATTAATGGTTTGGCATTGTATTTATGATATTTCATTTTCGGACAATTGCACAGTATATATACTATATGATATTTCATTTTCGAATAGTTGTGCAGATTATTGTGGAGCCTAATTAACAAGGAAAATTAAAGCATCACAAACATTGTGACGAGTGATGGAAAGGAATATTGCTGACTCTTCCCACAATCGGAAAGTTAATATATTAACACTTCACCAAATTTACTGCCTCATAGACACCAAGCAATGCATGCACCCTTTCCACTACACATATAATTTGCTTCCATCATCTACCTAAATCAACAGCGAAGTTGTTGTTTAATTTTGAACACAATAATATAGTCTATCGAAAGAGATATTATAGGTGAATATTAACTAACCCTCTCAGGATAAGATACATCTACTTCTTACTTAATTTTCTTTTTCTTCACTTGATAGTATCTAAAACACCTTCATCGCGTTTTTCAATGATCGTCACGACATCATTTTCTCCAAAAAGGGAGACAAGAAGAGAAAACGGAGTCATTGCGGTAATTGAAGGACGCGTTGGTGCTTTACGAACATGGCAGTGCCAATCATTACAACGACACGGTTCTCTCTCACTTTATCTCTTTTTTTAGACAACGGAGTCGCAGTGGTCAATGGAGTACACGACAGTGGTATTTCAAAATGCGTCCAATAAAAAAAAGAGAAATTAAGTAAAAGATGATAACTTACTTTTTCATATAGAGAAGATTGGTTAGAATTCACTTATAATATTCCTATATCTTTTCTTATCAATTTAATTTTTTAAGATAACTCTGATTTTATGATATTATATTAAGGTTTTTATTATGATCAAATTGTTTAGAGAGTAAACTATCTTTATCGACTTTCCAAAGGAAAGAATTTTACCATGAGACAAAAAAAAATTATAAAAAATTTACGTAAATTTAAAAAGAAGCTCTTCCATAAATATATAAATAAATATATATATATATATATATATATATATATATATATATATATTAGAGATATAATATTT
>JASCZI010272029.1:35674-59450 GCA_036250425.1 Stylosanthes scabra
TGACAATATATTACTTTTCTAATTTTTGGATTTTATATATATATAATAAATCAATCATGTTATTTGTGCATAAAATACCAATCATCAAATAAATCTCTTATATATATAAATATATTAAAATATAAAATATATATTGAAAATGGGCAAAATAACATATATTTATATATAAATAGAAAATTTGGTAACTGATTATTTATATAAATTTTTTTAAAAATAAATATATATAAAGTGAAATTTAACCTTTTTTTCTTTTTTTTTTATTTTGTCATTTGTCACAAATACCAAACTTTATTGCCGGTTTTTGACCAATTAGGCTGAACGAAGAAGTTATAGTTTCTTGATCTCTAAGCACAAATTTACTTTATACTCATGACTCAAACTCATCGAAACTAGTAAATAGAAGATATATCTATATATGTATCACTTAACTTTCATTATTTTAGTAAAAGTAAATAATTAAGTTAACAAGATAATTAAACAACATTGGAAAATAAACACTTTGTTTAGCCATTTGGCCATAATAATAATATAATTAGAGAGTTTAGAGTAATGAAATGCAAGTGGATATATCATATATGTATGTGAGTAATAATAGCAGCGGCAAAATGCACATATACTTAAGGAATCAATCATCGATTTTAATGTAAGAATATAATGAAGTCAACATGGTACAGATGTTAAGGAATATATAAAATTTAATTAAAGGAATTTCAATTCGAATCAAACACATCACAATGAAGATTGCATGTACATTTTCTAAGAGGGCATGCTGCATGCACATGTTTGACCCTTTCACTTTCAAGGAAGCAAGATCCTACTTCTTTTCATTTTTTGTTTTAATAAATAGTTTGAATTTAAAACCCTAATATATACATACTGCTCAATTAGTGTGTGTGTGTATACATAGTTATTACACGACAACCATGAAATTTGAACTTAGGTGTAAACATAAATCCTATAGAAGAACAAAACTATCACTTGTACTAGTTTTCGTGGAGACATGGCTAGACCCTTCACATTTAATAGTTGGAAATTTATTCATGAGTTTAACTATAGAACAAACTGTTTCTGTCAATATTAACCAATTATTTTAAATATATTTTTCAAAATTTAAATTTTAAATCTTAAACTCCTAAGTCTAAACTCTTTTAAAAAAATGAGAGTTAATAAAAGTACTTTTTTTTGTGCATCGTGATATTCACCGAACCGAAAGTTCAATGACTAATTTTTCGGATATTATAGAAGAAAAGTGGGCAACACTCCCAAGCAGCAAATTTCATTCCATTTTTCAAAAATAAATTAATAAAAGTTTTTTTTTCTTTGGTATACTAATAAAAGAAAGATTTTGGTGATTAGACGGGCTTAAAGCCCAGGAGGAAAAGAAATATGGTTTTTTGGACAAGAAAAAGAAATAATATGTTTTGTTGCATTTACTAAATTTTATTTGGGCCTATACAGTTTTAGGTTATATCATTTAGGCCTAATCTCATCATAATAGTTGTGCATTTTCTCGAAATATTTATTTTGCGACCAAAAACATCCATTTAAGGTGAGTTAGTAGACACCAAAAAAGTGTAAGCTAGTGGGTATCGTCCAAAAATATATTAGAAACTCTTATTAATACTTTTAATGGGCTTATTCGTTAACTTTAGGTCACGATAGCCCATTGCTCTCCTTGCCGATTGCTCATATCGATGAATGGGTCTACACAAACCTAGGCTTGGGCCCATAGCTTTTTGTTAAAATATAATTTTTCAAATGACAAAAAAATAGTAGTTGTTTGGTCGAAGCCTCGAGGGTTTAGCTCAAGTGACAATCCATTTGCTTCATTAGTGATCACATCCGAGTTAAAAACCAAGTTTATGGAGATATAAGAACCCATTTGTCGTGTCTGTGAGTGAGGTATGTGTACGATTGTGATGTAATATATATATTTTTTTAATTAGCTAGCTAGGTGAACAAATTAATAAGTCTTATATTGTATTATTATCTCTTGAATTATGAATCTCTTTATGCTAGAAACATAAAAATATTCTTGAAAGTATTCTCTGACTGAATCAAGAATAAAATGTAGAGATGGGTCATGGGAGTAGATTCATCTATCTATGTCAAATAATGTCACTAATAAGAATTATCTTTAGCTACTGCGTGTCATTCCTGAATTTGGTTCAGATTCATCCAACTCAACAAGTTATTTATAACATTTCCAGAAATTAACGGAGCATGGTCTCAATTTTTTGTGGATTTTTCATAACTTTGAAAATAACATAACATGTTCTTCAATTCAATTATATTCCCCCAACTTGTAGTTTAAACGAACTGTAATGGCTTCAATATATGATTGAATCTCTGTTCATTTTGCACGCTTTCCATTATTCATGGTTTGCCAGCCTTTTAATTTATTTATATATACTTTATTTGTTCATATTTAAAGAATTTTTCTAGAAACTAGTTAAGACGAGTAAATAGAAAGTTTTGACTATTTAAATATATAGTATTTAATATTAAGAACAGGGAAAGTAAATACAGCATGTATATGTGTAATATAAAAACAAATTTCAATATATTCATTTCTTTTGGTATTTTTCATAATTAAAATAATAAAAAATAAAAGTTTAGTATTAAGATGAGATACCAATATTAATCTGAAAGCGACATGTTAGCGACAATTGTTCACAAAACCATGCACTTCATCATCATGAGTATTTAGTAGATAGAAGCTCATGTAAGAAATAATTGCACCTCCTTTGGAAATAATCATAATTATGCTTCCTCTCTTTCATTTCTAGAATATACCCTATATATCCTCTAATATAATTAGATTAAAAAATTACACTTTAATTAGCTTTAAAATTTATTTATTTTAATCAAATTAATATTTTATTAACAGTACTTTTTCTTTTGGAATATGTGTTTGTATATTACTATGGGTTATCTCACTAATCCTATTTATGTGTCATGAAAATAAAAATTTTAACACTTTAATACATTGCATATATAGTTAAAGTTATTGAAAATTCTATTTCAATGATTTCTTAGTGCACTAATAATTAGCAATAAATTTATTAATATAATAAAATTATACTATTTCATTAAATTAAATTAATTGAAACCAGTAGAGTAACTAGTAATTTAAAAATCCAGAAAAATATACTAGAGTAAGTAATAGTTCATACCTCCCTACCATTGTGAAAAAAGAAAATAGTAATTATTTGAATAATAAATAAATAAATAAGAACTAAAATTAAAAAGACTTTAACTTAACCCTCCATGGGAAACTTTGTTGCATAAATTAATAAAATTATTGTGCAAGCTTCACTGATTCAATCACCAAACTCAACTTTACATACCAAAATAAACAAACATACCCAACCTCAATGGCAAGGCACATTGATGCCCTCAAAAAGTTATATATGAGCCTTATGAATGAATGAATGAATGAATGTAAATTATTTATTTAAAAAATATTATCATATCTAACAGGTGGCATACCCTTAATTGGTGGATATGAATGTTATCATCATTGCTCTCTGATTTTATAGCATACATATATGTTTTCTAGTACCAATGTTACTAAATCTTTTACTACCTTATTATGCTTATCATTATAGGCATTATATAATCATAACCATATAGCATTGCATAGCAGCAAACTTAGCAGAATATGACAACCTTATTGTTCACTCATACCCTTTGCTTCAGACCAAAGAAGGAAGGTTTCTAAATCAGGAATGTCTTGTGCTAATATATCACCATTTTAAAAAAATTAATTGGATTAATATATGTGTAAGTATTGGTTTTCTACTACAAACTTATGATTTCATCTTCCATGCTTTTTGTACTAGGCTTCTTATCATTGGAGGGGTTAGTTACTTAGTTATCTCAAATTTTTTTTTTTGGGCATGACTTTTTTTAGCCCCCACAAGAAGCAAGGCATTGAATATTTTGTTATTATTTCATTTACTAATAAATGCATGCTGCTTGCTTCAGCAAGAAATAGAGAATAGCCCTATAAGAATGATGGCTACATGCTTCAACCAATTGAGATGGAGATGGATGGAAAGAAAGAAAGAAAGAAAGAAAGAAAGCAAAAGCACAACTTCAGATGTTGATGGTTGAATAATCCTAAATTTGTCCAATAGCAAAAAGTTACAAATACATATTGATATTGATAATATATATATATATGATATATAACCATCAAAAATAGGCCAATACATTTGGTGATGAATGAATTAGGTGATGAACACCAGAATCAACAGAAGAGTAGGAACAATTTTGTTTTCCTTATGGTAATTAATCACTATCAATATAGCAACCCCATTTTATTTTTTCTGAAGTAAATGACATCATTATAGAAAGGGGTTGCTAAACAAATCTAAATACAGAAAAGAATGTAAGTAGGTAACAATATAACAATAGTGGAAGAAGAGGCAAACCCAAATTAAATCACATGCACACAATTTTGCAAACTAGTGCTGCTATAGTAACTTTTTCTTTTTCTTTTTTAAATTTTTACTTTTTTAGTTGAAGATATCCCAATTGAACTTTTGGTGACCTGAATTACTGTTATTGGTCACTGAGGCTGATGATGATGATTGCACAGGGATCAATGGTGGGGCAGAATCAAATGTCTCCCATTGAGTGGTGACTACAACTCCTGAGGCAGCAGAAGAATTCCTTGTTGATTGGTTTTGATGAGTTTGTTGCTGCAATACAACAAGGGAGGAGTGGCCATTTGTGTTCCTTGGTAGTAGTGCTGGTTCTTGATGTTCCTCCTCATCAATTGGTATTAACATATGATTCCCATTTGAATGTGTTTGCTGCTCTTGAATTGGTGCAAGTCTATGACCATTTGAAGAATTCTTAGGTGGAGGAGCAGCAGCATGATCACCTTTGCTGCTGTTTGGCATTGAATTCTTAACTTTGAGCATGTCCAAAGTCTCAACATATTTTTGAACTCTTTTCACCTAAAAAAAAGGGGGAAATTGTTTTAAGGCACAGTTGGAATAACCAAGATTTTACACAACCAACAATAATGAATGCAATTTAAGGGGATAATGTTTTGAACCTGCATTTTTCTTTGCAATTTGACATCTCCATCAGCTATAATACCATCCAATTTAAGCAATTGATTCATCAATAGCTCAATAAGACCAATAACATCTGTTTCAGCAACTTTCCCACCCTTGTTAATTATTGTTTCAAAAGCAGACACCTAATCAATTCCAAAGCACTAATAATAATCAGTTTCCACAATCAACTACTCAAAGCATTCAATAGTAAACATACATACCCTTCCTGCAAGCCTATCTACTTCCAAGCTGATTTCAGAGATAGATTTAGCAGCTTTCTCCATCTTAGCATTCTTCCTCATCTCCAAGAACCTCTTCTCTTGGCTAATAGGGTCTTCCTTCAACACCATTTTTGATTTGTCCTTCACACCAACCATGTCAAGGAAAGCCTTTGAGTCCCTCTCCTTGTCCTTATAAAACAGCTTCTGGTCTTGGTGATGCAAACCAGTTGGCCCTGATAGCATCTTCTTCAATTCCCCTTCAACAACAAAGAATTGTGAAAATATAGAAAGGAACCAAATTAGAAAAGGGTAAAGAAAGAAAGAGAATGATGAAAAAGAAGAGGAGTTAGTTACCAAATGTGGCTTGAGAATTAATGTTGACTTCATGGTAAATAGAATTGTACTTGACCCTAACTCTAATTGTCGGTGGAGGAACTGAGTTTCGATCTGAGTCAGCAGTTCTCATCTGAACAAGCATTCCACCTGGCCTCATCTCCCACTCCTTGGAACCAGCCTCACCACCATTGCTGCTCACCATTAATCCACCATTTGTCTTGTTGCTGTTGTTATTACTCTCACCATTCCTCATCCTCATCATCTTTCACTCACCACTCTCTTCTCTCTTTTTCTCTGATTGATCAATCCAGAGAAAACACAGAAACAAAGAAACCAAGACTTCTCTTAGATCTCAGAGAGAACAAGTGAGATTCTAATTCTTGTTGAGTTCAGATTTCAGAACCCGTGACACAAACAAAAACTCAGTGACACAATTCAGCAAACAGCTGATAGAACCAAAGTCCAACTCCGACAAACACGCCTACAGCGAAAGAGAGAGAAAGACACAAAAAAACAACAACAAAAAAGTTTCAACTTTAATATATATACACAGAGAGAGAAGGAAGAAAGATAAAGTTGAAGATTATTTTTTTTCAGTTATGAATGGTTTATAAGGAAAAACAGCACCAACCCATTAATGAGTGAAGCTCAAAGCACAGATCTTTACACACAAAAATGTGGTTCATGAAACTTCAGAGTCATGGGAATTTTCCAGAATAAGAGAGAGAGAAAAAGAACAAGCTGTGATTTTTTTTTTTTTGTCCTCCTTAAGAAGGAGCAAAATCAATGGCAAGTTGAAAACAATTACAATGAGGAAGGAATTGATTCTTTTCTGGAGAAATTGAAGGGAGAGAGAGGAGAGGAGAGGAGAGGAAAAAATAATAATGTGAAAAAAAAATAAGAAAAGAAAAAGAAAAATATTGTTGAATATTAAAACGAGTGGCCAGCTAAGTATGGTGGCACCTTGTGACCTTCTTATATATGCTAACATTCAATTATTTAATTCATATAATAATTTACTTTTTTTTTAATGATTGCACTTAGAATATCGTGTAATTTAACGGGATTAATTATTATTCTTTTTGTTTTTGTTATTGCTAATGGCTTAATGCTATGAACCAAGAAGGAAAGTAATGTTTGGTTCGGTCAAATTTTTTTCAGGGGTTGGTAATTTTTAAAAAGTATAAATATTTTATTTTAAAAATTATTTAGTATTTTAAAAATAAAAAAGTTAGCTTATATTTACTGGGACTCATTTTTACTTTAATTTACTAAATATAATCACTAACTAAAAGTTAACTAGCATGTACTTCAATTGGTAAAGAGTTAGATTAACTCAATTAGAGTTGGACAATAATGAAAACGATTAATAAAAGTATGTTAAGAAATATGAATATTAAATAATAATTAAGGTATAAAATATTTAATTCATAATTTCATAAGAAAAAATTCTCTAAAGTAATTATACTTGTAAAATAATAAAGTAATGTTTTAATCACTATTAATTTTATAATTTTTTATTATTTAAGGGTTTTATCATTTTAATTTAAAGATGATTATAATATTATTTTTTAAAAAAAATTAATAAATTTAGAGGAGAATTTTATAGTCAATTTGTACAATTTAAAGCGAAAATAAAAAATAAAAAGATGAAAGAAAAAATGTTGGGTGGGCAAAGGGTAAGGGGAGGAGAGAGAGAGAGAGAAAGCCGCCAATTCCAAAGGAAAGTTGATTACCAGTTTGGTTAAAATTCCGACAGAGAAAACTCAAGTGAGTTTGAGAGTTTCTGTGCTTCTTGATGCATCATAACAAATGCTAAGTCCCTCCTTTTACTATAGGGCACGTACCACTATAGGGGCACTTTGGTAATTTACAGTAGACTAATCATATCTAATTATAGATTTATAGGTACAATGGACACGTGTCTTGTTATGATGGGTTTGTTTTTGGTGATTAATTTTGATGAGGGACTAGTTGAACAGTGAACTCTAATTGGTCACACGTGTGATTCTAAAATGACCAAATGAGGTTAATTTTCAAAAAATTCTTTTTTTTACCCCCCCTTTTTCTTTAGCTTGCTTATGAGTAAAGTTGAAAATTCAAATGAACATTGAACCCTTGGAGATTTTTATTATTACTTATTACTTTTCTTTATTAATTAGAACATATACACGTGCTAGTTTCTTCTTTCTTTCTTTCCTTTTTCCCCCTTTATGCATTTCATGTAAGTAATATAATAATGTATGAATTATTAAATTAAGAATAAACACTTTGCTTTTTCATCATTTTATGTGCAACCATTGCAATGGACTATCCCATCTCTAAAACTAAATTATTTACTAGCTATAATATTATAGACAATAAACTATTATCAATAAAAAGAAATCTAATAGAATTAAAATTCAAATATAATTATATGCATCATTTATGCTTTTTTATATATGAATCATACAAAAACCAATAAATTAATTAAATTAAAAGGTACATGGTTGAGTCTAATAAGTATTATTATTATAATAACACTTCAAATTATTTTTATTAATTTATATATTATATATCTACTATTAAATAAAATGTTTTTACTATTTTTAAAACTTATTGAATCTAAGACTATTTAGTATTAAAAAAAACAAAATATTTATCATCTTCACTAATCTTACATATATATTATTAAAAAAATTTCAAGTATACATGTAATTTTTCACCGTCAATTTTAATTAAAAAATATAAAAATATATATAAACCAAAATCAATAATTACATATTATTAGTATTCCAGTATATTTGAAATATTTTTTAAATTATTATTTATTATTATACACTTTAATAAAATAAAATAAATGATATATATAGATTATAATAAAGATATAGACAACATTGTTTATTATTAATTTATGAGGGATAATAAATAGATGTCAGGTATTTTATTTGGTTCCTATCATTCAGGTAAAATTTCAATGTTTTATAATATAATTATGAATTATGACAATGCATGGCAATTAATAGTCGCGTTTGGTTGGCCAGTCTATTATTCACATACATTATAAGACATATATATATAATTACGATATCTTCTATTTATCCCTCAAAAAATTTCGGTTGTTTTAATTAGTACTACTTTCATTATCTCAACTACTAATAGAATTTGTCTTCATTTTCATCCATCTTATTATTATGATGATATAATTATTGATGTATGTATGGATTAATAACTACTAGCTAGCTAGCTTCGTCGTTAAGTCCAATATTAATGCAAAATTTATGTACAGAAGAATAGGAACAAGAAGAGAAGCATATAACCTTGCGTGTGTGACCAATTCACATTACAGCCAAGAGATTCTATATGTTTTTCCCTTTCTACTTTCTTTCTCTTCAAAATTTATATTAGGGTTTAACATGCATGTTCTTTTTTTTTTATTAAAAAAAAAGTTATGATCTGTCCCTAACTAAGTTGAGCCAAAGCTTTGACAATTAGTTAATTCCTTAATATTAATTATTAAACTAGCTACACTAAATTTGGCTTGTAAAAATTATTATAATTTCATAATAGGCTCAAAGTTGATGAGTTAACTCAAATTAGATATAAACTAATCAAGCCTTCTAATTTTTATTTTGATGTATTGACGGTGTAAATAGTTTTACACAATCATCTAATCAAATTCATGAATTTATATGATTTTAGAAATAGTGAATTTAAAAATTAATTGCTTTTAATAATATGCTAACACCTGATTGGATGCATGTGTAAAACTTTTTTATACTGACAGTGTATGAAAATTATTTTTTAATAATAACTCTAATTAATTAATTAATTTTTTTATATTAAACCCGATTTATGATTTTAAAAAATAAAGCTAAATTAATTAGTTATTAGTTAGAGAGTTATGATCAGAGAAACTAACTCCTCTTTTGTTTTGTGGTTTCCTATAATTAAACATAATTATTGATAATAACTAAACATCTTTAATATAATTTGGTCATTAGGATATGTATCTATCTCTATAATTTCATGTATTAACGTAAGCAAGGCAAGAGGCTTTTATAATAATAATGATAAATAAAAGATAATAACAAAGGAAAATATGTAACACACAAAAAACGAAAGCATCAATTTAATTAAAATTAGTTGAATTATTTATGATTGATGAATTTGAATTACAGCTACACATATAATTGGTATCACATTGAAACAGAAGAAGAAATGAAATGAAATTGAATAAGAGGACACGTGGCATGCATCGGAAGCATGTGTAGGATAACAATAAAATCTCGATGAAAGGATAAGCACCGACAGTTTTGGGACGCACGTGACAAGGCGCACGTGAGAAACTTCGTTAGGGTTGTGTTTTCAAGTGCATACGTACTCCGATGGAGACTCTTCTACCTACGGTGGTTGCTCCATTTTTGTTTCATACTCTTTCAATATTCATTTTTCTTTCGAGATTACACATAATAATTAATAATTAATCATATTTGCCTTTTATTAAGTGTTCATTGCACATTGATTAATTTTTTAAATTTGCTGTGTTGGGGATTGAGCGGTTAGGAATGTGGATATTTGATTGCAGACAATGTACCGACCAATTCGAATTAAATAAAGACTTTTATTTTTTATATATAAAATAATTTATTTTTTATGTATTGGTGGTGTTATTGTCACATACAATAATAAAAATAATTATTTTTCAAATTGATTATTTAAAAATTATTTAAATATAAAAGTTTGATCATTTTTTACTTTATTATTACTTTAAAAATTAAATTCTAAACAAATGTAGTAAAGATATTATTTTTTCTTAAAAATAAGACAATCCAATACCCAACCACAATAAGGTCTTAATAATGAACTTGTTTGGATCATTTGGTAACGTGATAATAAAGTTGAAAATTTTTACATACTTAGTAGTTTAATTAAATTGTATGATATTTGAATTTGTTATTATTAACTATATATATAAATATTTTTTTACTAATTAATTTGCAACTATTTGAACATTATTTTTAGAATTAAGTATTTATATTTTATCCATATTTGTAAAATAATTAATAATGCCATAATACTATTCATATGAATATTAGATTATTGTCTAATTAATTAATATTCAGCATATTCCAACATTGTCAGTTATTTTATATTATACTGGCCTCATGACCTTTATTTTGTCCTCGCTATTCTTTTTAGATAGTGAGAATTATTTTGGACCATCTCAAGTTATTATATTTTTGGCCAACGACAAAATTCGTTTTCCATCATTGATATGGTTATTTTCATTATTGGTTAAACAATTCCGTCTGAATTTTAATTATACTATGCTTCAAAGCAAAATAAATGTGAGACCAGACAGATAGATCAATCTGACATCTATCTATGCCATAATTTTAAAGTGAGTCATATATATAGATATAAAATAATAATTAAAATAAATTATATTATTTTATTTTATATCGATGCTAGAGAATCAATATTTTCTTTCATTTATAAAGTGAAGACCAATGTTAGTTATAATATTGGTAGTGAAATGTTGGCTCTTAAAATAAGACTTTTTCTTTATTTAATTTTAAATTATTTTTAATATATATATATATATATATATATATGTATGGTAGTATATTAAGCTTTATGATAGAAGAACTTAATGCTGTTTAAGTGTTGATGACCGTATATAAAAGAGAAATTATATTATTATCCAATCAAACATTTTTACTCCTGAAATTTTTAAAGCAGTAGTAATCAAATAATATTTTGATAATATGATAATTAATTAATATATAATTAAAGAATAAATTTATTTGTACCATTATACATACTTATACACATCATTTAGCAACACAGAAAAATGTAAATATTAGCACATAAATTTATATTTTTCTATGTTAGTGTTTATATTTTTTCATATTACTAAATGATGTGTACAGTGTGTACATTAATACATCTAGTATTATATCTATATGAGTTAAATAATTATCAAAGCATTATTCTGAATCTAAAAGGCAACGAAATGGTGGAGGGTCTTTGTACTTGCAGGTAGTACACTATCACGTTTAATTTTGAAAGGAAGAATCCAACGACTTTTTTTTTTTTTAACGATAAATCATAAATACATAAAGAAAAACAAAAGCTTTATTAAAGAACTACGTAACCTAAAATAATAACAAAATAATATAATAATAGGGAAAAAAAATAGTGTGCATTTTCCATGCCCAAGGAAACTTTGATATAACAGGCACTGTCGGTAGAATAAAAAAAGAAAAACAAAAAACAAAACAAAACAAAACAAAAGAGAAGGAAGGCTTCACTTTCCCAAAAATAAAGATACGTTTGGTTTCAGTGGACAATTCCTTCCTTTGTGATGCAGATATTATTCATGAAATTATGTATATACTATTCATGACGATCACAACAATTTTCAAAATAAAAATTAGTAATTTTTTATATATAAATATTAATAATTAGCATGATATAATAATGATATTAAAAGGACATTTTTGGAAAGGAATAAATTTTGAATTAGAATTAATAATTATTGGGTGGCTAATTGCAATGGTATAACCAATAAAATCCCAGCTGCTACGAAAATGATGGAGCACCATGAAATTGATGCAAGGTTTGAGATAGATAGATAATGCTTCCTTCCTTTAAAGGCAGCAAAAGGAAGCCAATGCCATTCTGAGTACGCAATTATATTGGTGTGATCTTATAATAATTATATTATTATGTGCAAAAACAATATAATAATCATATTATATTATATTAGTCAAACACCAACCTGATTTGATACACACTTAGCTTCATTCCATTTAGCATCAATATTGACATTTCTTCAGCTAAGATATTGACATTCAACGAGCCCATTGCCATAAGAAAACAACAATTAATCTGCATGGACCACACTTTATTTAAGTAGCTTCCTTCATGATTCATCCTTTAGCTTAAATATATATGTATGTGCAATTTCTTATTTGTACAAATTCCTACTACAATAATCTTAGGTACTATACAAATATGTATGTATTATATGTTGCTTATTATATGGCTAAGCTAAGCCAAGATGAAAAAAAAATAATTTCTTCTAATAATATTCTTTATTTTGTTGTTAATATGAACAAATCTATCTCTTGTGATGTAGATTCTTCAATTTTTACCGATTTGGTTGTGTAGACCCAATTGACACTCTAAGTAAGAGACCAATTATTGACTAAGTCAACCTCTAAAGTTTGTTTGATCTAGCTGGCTGTCACATTAAGTTCAACAAGAAATTTTTTCAGATATATTCATTCTCAACAACCTTTTTTTTTTTTGGCAATGTATATATTCTCAACAACTTGAAATGTTTTTTTTTTTTAAATCTATGATTCAATATTTTTGAACAAGAAAAATTGGAGAAGTTAGGAGATTAATATTGACACATTTATTGTAATATAATGGAGAAATAGAAAAGAGTTAGTGCGTGTACAAATTTTATTAAAAAATATATTTTGTCATATATAATTTATAAAATATATTTTATTAAATCAAGAGTTGAATTTATAACCTTTTAATATTAGTGTATTGTACTTTTATACTACTTATTATCATTTTTACTAATATTAAATTTATTATTATTATTATTACTATTATTTAATTTATAAAAAGGTGGATTAATAGACACAATAATGCTTACTAAAAATATAGGTATAAGAGGGTGACATAATACTTAAAAAAAATACTATTGCATTATGTCTTTAATAAGTAATATAAAATTTTATTGTCTTTTTTTTTTCATGTTCAAGAATACTTAATAACAATGTTTAGAAGATGAAATTTTTATAGAGCCAAATTTAAAAGTAAATATACTGATAAAATTGAGTGAATGTATATAAAATCAATTATGAAAGCTAGGTCTGCTCAAAGGAGAGAGATGTATGTGTCATCACCTAACAACGCTAACGAAGGCTAGCAATTGTTAGTTGAATGGCATACAAAATAACATTTCCAAATTAGATGACTTTTAGAAGATACTAAGCAGCCTCTGGCCTCGTACATAAATTAGTATTAATTACTACTCTTGATTTATTTAATATATATATTTCAATATTCCATTGGTTAAACGTTTTCTTTTCTTTTAATATTCTGTGTAGATAGGAATCAACCAGTAACTGAAGTTCATATTATTAATTAGTTAGTTAAGAGCATTGATTGGAAGGTAGTATAAACTAATTAACAGAAGGCTTATAATTGAAATTATATCGCTAAATCATATATATTATATGTTATATCATCTTATATATATAATATTTTTAATCATAATTACTTTTTTTTAAAAAATGGTGTAATGATACACAGGTAGATACAATTACAAAAATATTTATATTAAATAATTGAGTTTTTTAAAATAATTACATAAAAAATTAATTAAAGATGATGCATTAAGTATAGTCATATATATAGACAGCAAGTAATGAAAATTCGAGTTTCAATATGACATGAAATGATTTAAAACTTTGAACTAATTATCCTACTATTAATCGAGATATGAGGCTTATAATAAGATGGTGTAATCATGTGGGTATAATGTAATGTAATATGGAGAAGAAAGTGGTAATAGGGACATTATGATTGGACAAGGATTGGTGTGTGTCACTTTTGGATTAGTTGCCCTTTTGTAATCTTCTTATTCTTTTTTAATTTTTAATTTATGGGGTATGTAATGTAAGTTGACGATAACATTTGCTGGTCTCAAAATAATAATATAATTATGTATCACTATGGACATTATGCACGTTGTCAACCAACTCATCATCTTCAACCGTGACAACTCCTATTCCCCCTTCCTAGCTGCTCTCTCCACATATAATTAATAATTAATCTATCATTTAGTAATTATTCTTTGCTAGATATTATTTCCTCTTCTTGTATTTAGGGGATGGTAAATTGAGAAAAAGCAAGCCAATTAACTCATTTAATTCGTCAAAAAAGCCCAATAAAATTTAAGTAAAAAAAGGTGAAATAGATAAAAAAAAAAAAAAAAAGAAGCCATACATATTACTCAGACACATTCTCTCACTTGGAGATTCTTTTTTTATTCCTCGGCTAGGTTTCGAACCTGGTGCAGTTCTTTGAGTAAGATAACCTGGTGCAGTTCTTTGAGTAAGATGGGTCGGGGCCTTGGTCAGATTGAATGAACGAATATCCTTGATTCCAACCCCCAATTCATATCCTTTTATTTATTAATTATTGCGGTTTTTCTTTTAAATTTCTTGTTGTTATACATGAGATGAAGTGTGGTGTATGTATAAGCCAATCTTGACAATTAGGTTTTAAGTTTATTGTTATTAGAAATTGTTTATATGGACCTTTTTAAGTTTCATGTTTAGGTTGGTTGCTTATTTTCCACTTTAATTTATGCATGATGCCGGAATGTGGTATAGAATATATATATATTTTTGAGATGACATAAAAAAGCATATCAAGTTTCCAATTAATTTAGTTCAAGTGTGAGTACTGAAACAAAAATAAAACAATGTACTATAAGAGTACCTTGATTCAAGACCCACCAAAATAACAAAGCCCGTTTTAGAACCTCAAATCTCTAATCGACCAAAAATAAAAGAGAAGAGTGATTAAAGGGCATTAATGAGCCCACCAAGGTGCTTGGTTTGGTATTTTACTATCAAAGTTGGGAAATGGTCTTTTCCAAAACACCCATCATATATAACCAACAAAAAAAACTCTATAGGGACAGAAAAGGGAAAATGTTATGTTGTCATGTCCAATCTTGTATGAATAATAAATATCTCTAAAATAACTAAACCTAAATTAATAGCAATGTTCTTAGAACCGGACCGGACCAATCGATTCAACTAAAAAAGGAAATCGGTTCATAAACTGGTTTGGTTCAAGTGCAAAAAGTTGTCAAAAGATCAGTCAAATGGGTGATGAATCAGTTAACTCGTAAAATCGGATCAGTTTTTTAATAAAAAAATTGATTTTTTAAATAAAAATAAGAATATTATATTTTAAAATAATTTTATATTATATTTTAAATTTATTTTATTTTATATTTAAGTAAATCGATCTGACCACGATTCGATTTCGATTGGACTTTTAAACCGTGGAATCAGTACTCTACTAGTTCGATCATCGGTCCAATTCTCACAATCTTGATTAATACTATTAGTACTCCTTTGTTATAAAAGATGAAAAGTATGTTTTTACTTTTTCGGTAACATAAAATTTTCGGTTATCTTTGAGCCAACAATCTTGTATTATCACTAATTTTTTTCCCCTATGTATAGTAAGATACATTGTGATTTGATTATTTGTCACATGTTATTCCATAAGAGTAGGAAGGGCACATGTTTGGCGCCTCATTGGTTTGTTGGAGATTTGATCACACATGGACCACTTGGCATCTGCTTCAAGGTAACTCTGCCAAACATATTGTCTGAATCACCATCACAGAATCCCCACCCAATTAAAGCTTTATCAAAGAAGAGACTGAACTCCTCAATTCCCCCCTGATTAATGTGGATTCAGTTTAACTGGAAGTGATTATTGTTGCATTGGATTCTTCTCATGAAGGAAGAAGATATTTTTGTATGATCATTGCTTGTAGTGTCTCTTTAGAACTAAGATGCATGATTGATGATTGCCAAATCATTGGATTATCTTATTACATTTGTGATTTGTAGCATGTTTTTTTTGTTTTTGGTCTGGGCCGCAGCTAGATTTGTAGCATGTTAAACTTGGCGACTTTGAAATTATTCCCAAACTTCTTGTGTCTTTTTCTTTTCTTTATCTTTTTCTTTTGTCATGGGTTGTGTTGGACGGACCCGACCCATAAACCTTTTTTTTTTTTTTTTGTCTTAAATAAGGTTTTGAAAGGCAATATGGAATGTCCAAGTCCATAAGGCATCCAATAATATGTTACATGATCGTTCACCAAAAAAAAAAGTTACATGATCCATTGGGCTACATTAATTTGTAATTAAAAACTTCATACTTCCCTACCAAAAAAAAGAAAACTTCATACTTTGTTTTTGGTGCCTATTTTCATTTTTCTTGTATCTTCTTGACTTCTTCTTTGACTATGACATTCATTCTCTATAGTCTATTTTCCTTGGACAACCACATGCAGAGATCAAACCCAAAACATTTTAATCCGTTCCTTTCCCTTTATCCATCATCACTGAGAAAATTTAGTAGTTCTCGGATCAATTTATCAAGATACTAAATTATATTCAAATACATTAATCAAAGAATATACTTAAATTTTTCACAACAACAGATAAAAGGCAATATAAGGAGTGTTTATTTACAGAGCTTGGTCCTTCCAGCACTTCCCTCATGGCAAAAAAGTTTGCTTTCTGGTTCAGGATACTATACAATATATATGCTGTGAACTGATTTTGATTCTGCATAGGAAGGTGCATATTCTGAATTAGATCAACTGGCTGGAAATTTAGTCACTCATTCATATGATATTGTAGATAATAGATATGCAGTGTCTAAAGCAATACTCACCCGTAGCAAATTGAAAAACTTTGCGCCTAAGATAAGAAACTGTGTTAACTGGCAGCTTTTATTTCTTGGATCATCCTGCTCTTCAAAATTCACTGCAACTTCACCATCTTTATAGAAAATATTTACCTCTTTCAGTTCACATCTTGAGAACTTTACTGTGGTTTAAACTCAAGGGACACTCCACACCAACCTGTAAATAAATGCATGAAAGAGAAGGTTAATGGAGCCTTGAATTACTTTTAAAAGTTCATTGAAATATCAATGAAGGAACTCCCAAATTAACCAAAATACCAATTCCAACAAAACACATGCCACTTACCGCCAAGTTTGTTGGCCACAGCTGCAATCCAGGCTCTATCTTTAGTGCTAAATGCATACCTTGCAGCCGTGGACAGCAGAATAAACCCCACTGGTTCTGGCAAGTTAGCAGCACTCTTATTAGTAACTAGCACTGGTTGCACCAGAAGAGAGCTAGTCCCTTTAGACACTAGTTCTGGAAATTCAGAATCTGAGACAACAATCAAACTTTCAGGTTATCTGAGAAAAGACAAAACCAAAAAATGTTCAAAGTGGAGTGCGTTTCATGCTAGTTAGGAGTGGTTTATTTTTTATAAAGTTAATTAGTAAGTACGAGAAAAATGGATGGTCAAGGAAAAGCTCAAGCAGGGAAAGGAAAATCATTACCTGCATCTTGAGGAAAATATAGGGTATCCTTCAAATCAAACAGATCAGTTTTTTCGATTTTTCTCGCAAACCAATCAAGAAGAATTTCTTTAGATGAAACATCAGGTATGTTCCAGTAGCCCCTTGCACATATATCTCTTTGAACAAAAATTAGCTGAACAAATTGAAATAGTTCAAGAATAAGGTAGAAGAAAAATAGATTCTTATGGATATATTTTACATGATAAATAGTAGCATAGTAACCTTTAAGAGAAAAAATAATTTATCTGTGTTGATAATTAGCAACTTGCATCAGTAATTTCTCTAACCAATGCTGACAAACCTGTCTCAGCTCAGCTGGCTATGGAATATTACAGATACTCCAACAGAAATCTATTGCACTTTTTACACCAATAACTTGACAACTTAACTCTGAAATACTAATTTAAAAATTTAATAAAAAACAAGCATAACCCATATCAACAAAGCGTGTTTTCTCTTTTCTTTCTTTCCTTGCTGCCTGGGTCAACCCGCCATTCTTTTTTATTTTTTATTTTTGGTTGGTTGGTAGCAAAGCTGTCCTATCCCAAGGTTAAGACTTCAGAGCATGGTATAGGCCTCAGCAAGAGCTTAATTTAGTACTTAAGAGTAAGCTACCAACAAAGGACCCTAGCATGCGTGAATCAACCTATCATTGTTTATTTAAACTATTGTCTATGTGACATACCGCAGCAATGGCATTTGTATTACGCAGCAGAATGTATGATGCCCAAGCTAGATCCTCCTTCAGACCATCTGCTATATCTTTTGACATGACAAATATTTGTTGTGTACCATCAGGTATAGTTGTTTGATCCACTGGTTGAGCACCCTATGAATTTCCAAGAACTCAGCTGAGAATCAATATATTATATAGATGAAAACTTTACAAATACATGTCTCAAGTATATAATAGGAGGAATAACACAAAATCACTATATTAATGTAAACAATGATGGATTTGACTATAACAATTAGTGTATCTTTCTCTTGAAACATGACAATATCATGCTAGTGAAAAACATGATAATAGGATCTTGATCCAGTGTTCAATTGTTTAAAACTGATTCTTTTCCATATAGACTTTTTATCGACGCGGAGATTGGAACTATTGCTATAAATGAAAAACCAACAAGTAAATAAATACCTTGAGAAATTTACCAAGGTATGGTAGGGCGACAGAGAAGGAAGCCAAAGACAAACCCAAAACCTCTGTAGTCTTGATAGCAAAGATAAACACAACAAATGAAACTCATTTCAGACAAAAATAACAAATGAACTAAATTGAAATGAAAAAAAGAGTAAATAGATAAATAAAAAAGGTTGTGTTGATAAGTTTTTACAAGCTGGGCAGGTGTGATAGTAGCTGAATCTGTGCCAAGAAAATGGTTCAAAAAGAGAAGGGAACCAAAGCCATAACCAATCCATCTAGGCAAATAGGATTCATCCAAGCCAGGTATCCCTGAAACAGCCCAAAAACAAGAACAATGTCACACATGCATAAACACAAACACATGGCAGGCACGGATAGGAAACTGAACCGAATGTGAAGCGAAGAACGGAGAGGTTGAGCTGTTGTTGTTGGGTTGTGTTGGGTGGCTTAGAATCATCTTGAAAGGTGGCACGAACTCTGAGTGTTGTTGGTGGTGATGATGATGATAATGTTGATTTTGTGAAGGTGGGTTTGTGAGAAGGAAGACATGGTCTTAAGTTGGAGATGATGGTACTCATTGGGCAGATAGGCTTTCTCGTTAGTTAGTTAGTTTTGGCACATATCATTATTTTATTTTATTTATTGGTGTTTCAGTTTCAATAAACAATTTTTATTAAAAAAATATTGATCACATAATTTGCTTTTGAATTAATTTAGTGTACCTCTATACACCTCAATACCCTCTTGTCTTCTTATTCTATTTTAATTTAGGTTGTGGTACACTATTTCTATATTATATATAACGCATATTGTATTTATGTGTTTTGCTAATATTTTTTTAATTGATATTTATATTTTTCGAGTTGTAAATGAGATGCATAGAGATATATACGTGTAGTATTATTTTTTCTTTTTATAAAATTAATCTTTAAAGCAAAGTATAACAAACAATTTTATAATTATTTGAGTATGCTTTCAATTTTGATGCCCTGCATGCAATTATGAAATTACAAAATGTAATTTAACTAATAAGCTGTAAACATTTAGTCAGAGATTCCATTTATCTAGTTCTGGAATTTTCTTTGAAGGAGATGCACAATCACATATAGTGTCGCTAAATCTCTGTTAAACTAAGCATTCATTAACACATCTAATCTAATGCGGTTCCTGGAATTAGTCTTCCATACCTGGGTCCGGTGTCAGTTGACATGTGACGTAGGAGTGTTTGTCCTGAAATGTGGATAATTAAGTGGGTTTGTGACCCAAAATTGGTCATGGTATCCGTCAAAAGTCAGAACCCCAAAAAAAAGAAAAAAAGAAATGTGCAACTGAGTTGTGACTTGTGATTAGAATTCAAGCTAGCTTGTTACTTTGACCTAAATGATTCTTAGTGGTAGATGTGTGCTTTTTGAGAATTAGATCGGATTCTATTTCAGTTGACTTTGTCATGAAGCACTTTCATGGCCAAAGCCCAAAATGACTTACTAAAAACCAAATTGTTACTTTTTTCGCTTCCATTTTGTGCCATTCCCATGTTAATATTCCATTATTGCTTCTGCCAGTATAATCACTATACAAACATTCTGTTTCAGCTTTCAGGACCGTGAAGGACTGCTTAACTCAGCCTCTTGATGATGATGATGGAGATATACAAACATTCTGTTTCAGGACAGTGGTTCTATATTAACTTTCTTGATAGATGGTGCATTTTGACACCAAGTTTTGGTTCCACAACTTGATACAACATAATACACACTTTCACACACAAACTATATTTATATTATAGGAAATGAATCAGGTATAACAAAAAATTCGATGTAACTATGATTTTAACCGTTGATTTTAATTTATTTTAATTATAAAATATATATGATTAAGATCAATGAAAAAAAACACAAAAACATCAGTTACTAATTATTTCTATTCCGCTTCCTATATATAATTACTTAAATCCTTACTCATTTTAAGTCTTCTTTGAACTCTCAGCTCTATATATCTATCTATGATTCTTTCTAAAACCAACTTTTCAAACCACTAATCTTACTATACTTGGTAAATCATTATTTAGTGATATTTATCACTAATTAGGAAGGTAGAGTAGTTAAAATCAAGATGGTATAAAAGCATGTTGTTGGTGATTTTGTAAAGCTGGCTTTGTAGGGAGGAAGACATGATCTCAAGTTTTTTTGGACATGGACATGATCTCAATTCTCAAGTTGGAGATGATAGTTTATTTTTAGTTTATTTATTTTTTCTGAGTAACGCTTGTATTTCTCAACCAACCCCACTTCAGTTTCTACTTTCTAGTTGCTACACTACGGTGCCAGCTACATACTACTAAGCTTAGGAAAATAACATGCCAATTGCCAAATATTAATATATTATACTCACAAGTATACGCTATGACAGCAAGTGATCTTCATACTTAAAAAAAATAAGATTCATCATATAAATTATATAAAAATATATATTTGATATTTATTTAAAAAATTTGATTATGTTAGTTATTTATTAAAGATTTGATTTTCTTTTAAATTCTATGAGATTTAGAGAGATAGATCTTTGTCACATATCTTGTATGTTTTTTTTTTTTTTGACTTGGATATCTTGTATGTTTATCACCTCTTAAGAGAGGCGAATATTTATGAATATTAATAAAAAATTAAAAAAATATGAACATAATAAAATATCATCTAATATAATCTAATCTAAAATATAAAAATATATAATTCAGCATTTATGATAAAATACAACATGAAATTAAAAAATAATTTTTATCTTTGAAAAAGGTCAAACTATTTCAAATATATAAGATTCTCTAGATACTATCACATTTCTACAATAGTATTACCTAACTCTCATATATTAATAAAATCAGTAACAATTAAAATTCTAATTTAAGATTTTTATATAAATAGAGTCAAATGGTGATATTATAGTTTTTCTTGTCATAAAAACTCAATAAATTCTCGCACGTCCCCAACTAAAAATGATGAAAACAAAAAAATTCAATTTCAATTTCCTTGTTGAAAAATAGTTGACTCTAATATTCACTCTTGCATATAAAATACATTTGTGGATCCGAAAAATAATCTCATCTCGAATACCTAAACTGTCTTTTATTCATATAGAAACATTAAAAATTGCTAAATGAAGAAAGAATTAATACTTAGAATACTATAGGCTTAAAATAATCTTTAAAAAACTTATTATCAATTTTGTATAATTTCTCCGAAAATTATAAATATAAATATATGAAGAGACGTGAACAAAGATGTTATGTGTAAATAGGAAGCGTTACACTTGGAGAGAATAATAATTTCCCAATACAACCTACTAGTAAGCCAATCAGAAACCGCCACGTCCTCACATAGGTCTTCATGCGGCTGCGGATCTATCACCGACTTGGATGCACTATCACTTTCTTGACGCGTGTCCACTCTATTACCGGCTATAGCCGGTAATCTAGAGTCCGGAACCGGAGACACCGAGGTCCCCATTCCCGCTGAGTATATAAGCCACCACTCTTCTTTCTTTCTCTCTCTTTCTCTCTCTCTTTCTCTCACTGTTGTTGAGTATTCTCTCTGCAATTTCACCAGTTTTTTAATTAATGAGATTTTTATTTTTCTCTCCTAATTACGCTTTCGAAAGCAAAGCTATCGCTTTTTCTCAGCTCGCGATTTCGATGTGAGTAGCTCCTTAATCTAATGTTCTCTTCTTTCTTTGCACTGTGTATTACTCAATTTTGGTTTCAATTTTTCTCCCTCTTCACTTATTAGTGATCGATCTTGGAAGCTCTGAAAAGTGAAGACTGTTACTTTCTTTGTTGCTTCGATTTCTTTTTCTTTTTCTTTTTTTCGAATTGAAGAAATGGATGAAGAGTTGGAGTTTATTTATTCTTTCATGGTTTTAGCGATTTTTGCGGTGCTGAGCTGAGTTTTAAGGTTTGCGTTTCACTTATTATGGGGGATTGTAATTGAGACCTCTATGGGGTTTGGTTTGAGCTGCAGACTTTGGGGATTCTTAATTTCTGTGTCTGTGTGTGTATGTGTGCTGATAATTGGTGTTCTGATTTCTGTACTTTCAATTGGGAAGTTTTTTTCCTTTTTGGTGATGTTTTTGCAATCTTCATTAGGTGAATTTTTGGAATTATGAATCTTTGAATTGGAAGCTTCGGGTTTTGGGGATTTTGTCACAGGTCTGCTAATGTTTGTTTTCTGAACTTCCCCCAATGCCTCTTCCCGTGCAGAAGCATGTCTATTCTTGATGTTTAATAAGAATTAGGGTTTCTCGTATGTAGTTATTGGATTGTCATTCTCCTTACCTGAAAGGATACTTTGGTACTGTTCAATTTATGTGTCTGTTCTATAACTTGAAAGCTTATGTTTACTTTCTTAACGTTGGTGCTTCTGTTTATTTGGTTGTTTAACTTGTATTAGTTTCAGCTTAAGTTTTCCTTTTGCTAATATATCTGTCTGCCACTAACCTCTCCTTTTTAATTTTAGATCCACGTTCGCAGTTGTCCAGATGTGAGTAGAAAGTATCAATTTTTGGCACATTTGGAGAGGTTGTGATGTTGGAGGAACTCAAGTGAAGTTTGGAAGTTTAAAAGATCAGTCGGATAGTTGTGCTCAGTCTACCTGATACATAGAGCTGGTGAGCTGTTTGAAGAATATTTTCACTTCTAGTCAGGCCTGGCTCTAGATAGCTACTTAGATTCCAGTCACCAAGGGGGGGTGCCCCCTATGGCACCTTCTCGGGTGGCTGGAGGGTTAACCCAATCATCA
>JASCZI010272029.1:63825-83915 GCA_036250425.1 Stylosanthes scabra
ACCTGCAAGTGTAATCAATTGGACAATTTAATTAACGGTTTCAGCTTTCTTTTTTATCTTTTCATTTTGCTTCTTTTTGACACAACATTTGCACAAACTCGTTGCTTTTTATTGTTTATACTATGTTTCTTTATACCCTTTTAGGCCAATCTATATCTGGTGGTTTCAGTTTGTGACCCAGTCAGCAATGCTCAACTTACACTCAAATCTGATTTCTGATAAAGAAATGTCCAACTTAGTTGGGACAATATATGTCTTTTACTAGATGTAGGATTGTAGGATCTAATCCCAAAAACTAATTAATATTCAACCCCACTTGTTTCAAATTAAGACGAGATGTTGAATTAAAAATAGGGTTTTTCCTTTCGCTTTTAGTTAAGTTCATTCTTACACCTTCACAGTATAAACGTAAAACTAAATGTAATTAAGGATAAATTTAGTTTTCTAAATTCACATTTTGCATTTTGAAGAGCCAAACTATTCTTGCTCTCAAAAGGCGGAAGCAAAAGCTACTTGACTTTTAAGTTACCAAAGGCAAAAAGATAACTCCTTTTTTAAAGGAGGAGTACTTGGTTGGTCGAAAAGCTTTACTAAACCCACCATGGTCTCATGCCACTGCTACATGCTACTACCAACTGTGCAGAGAATATACTATACAGATATGTGAACTTAGCGCAAATTTAAGATGGTCTAAAAACACCTAATTTCTGATGTTCACAAATCTAGCTCCTAAGTACACAAGTTTCTCAGTTTATTGAGAATCAACAAAACTCACTATTTTCTATCATTCATCTACCACCAAATTCGCGTTCAATCCGTCTACTAATAATAACTTCCTCCCACATACTCATCGCGCTCCTCTGTATGTCAGCGGTAAAGGCGTCTAATCGCCATTGGGAAGGACTGCTCAAGTTGCCTCTTAAAGATGGACAATGATCTGTTCGAGGGCAGTAGTTCAATGTACACTTTCCTGATGGCTGGTCTAGTTTGACGTCAAATGGTGGCAAAAGTAGCCGTCCCACAACTTTAACATGACATACGCTGCACCAAAGATATCCAATTTATCAATAGTTAGAAACAGATAAGCAAAACGACTATTCTTTTGGAGATTTTTTTTTTTAAAAAAAAAGAACATTTGATAATAGGGATGCTAGACTACTTGTTAGACTCAGAGGATAGTTCAAGATGTAAAAATTAACTGAGCCATAACCAATACCATGATTGTGCCCTAGAAAAAGCAAACAACAGGATGAAGCATTCATCAGCATTTCAGATGATACAATGTTTGGTTATTATGCTCTACAATATTGTTTGCCATCTTTGGAAGACAAATGCCAAGAGAATTTTGTTGACCTTCCATCAAAACCCTCATCATGAATTGCTTTTAACAATGAATAATCTATGCACAACTGCTTATGAGGGGGTGTGGTTGTGTGTGTATGTAAGAGAGAAAGGATTTGCAAAACTAACCATAAGTAAAATAATTTGTTTGTTTCTTTCTTTTGAACTCTGCCCAGCAGCTCAACTTGAAGTATTCCTCCAATGCACAGAACAGGTTCAGGTAGCTTGAACTTTTGCAAGCAGTTTTTCTGCAGTTTCATCATGGCAATAATTCATTTCAACAATGGCATCGAGTACTCTATGCTACAAAAAAGAATTGCAATTTCAAATTTTAATACATTCCATAACCCACACATCTCGAGGAGTGAAAATCAAGCATCTATTTTTATCCTCCCCCGGACCCTCCACGCCCCCCCCCCTCCCAAAAAAAAAAAAATGAATTAATAGGCCTTTTTCAAGTCTAATCCTGCAAATTAACCAAGACCAAGTGCACTATAATACCTAGGGGAAAAAGAATCTATTGATGCTCAGAAGATGTATGTAGCTGAATCCCAATGCTTTTCCTTGTTGAGAGAGGATAGAAAATAGGAAAGGCAAAATAACAACATTGTCAATAGTGCAACTCACTTGCAACATTGGATATTCAGGTGAAGTATATGTCCAATATTCATCCCCAAGAATACGACTTTCTAGCATATCTAGATAAATTGTAGCACCCTCCTCTATCTCGTACGCCTCTTTTGGACAGCCTATTCTGAATCGGACAGCCTTTGCTGAATATATAGGTTGGCCTGGCTGAAAATATGCTGCATGGTAAAAAGATACATTCTTAACCAGCTAATTAAGTTGAATATCCTCGACATTATCCATTTTCAGTTCAACTTAATGCTAAATTTAACAATAATCTACTGGACTAACCTTGGAATGGCTGCACATGAATCTCAGTGACTAGACATATTTTGCAAGCTAGCTTATACACTAAAGCCTCTGGTACAGAAGGATCACTTTTCCCTTTACTAGACCAATACGATGCTCCAAGACGAGTCCTATCTCGAGGCTCCATTGTATTCATTTCGCCATGTTCGGGATAGTTATCAGTGCTGGATGCACGTTTGGCTTTCGCGATGCAATTTTTGCTGATAGGAGAAAGACCAGATGCAAGGAAAGCATAGACTCTATGATTTCTCTTAAGATACTCCCAATTCAAAGAACTCCCAAGCATGTCACTCACTGGCTCAATCATGTTGTCTACCTCAATGATACGTACAACAGAAGAATGAGCAGATATTTCAGGAAACTTTTTCAAGCAAAGCTGCTTGAAAAGGCCATATTCAATAACTGCAGAAATATTTGGAGTGCAAATCAAATACCATCTAAACAGCATCATAATGTTTCAACCTTAGGAAAATTTAATATAACTTATCTATCACCAAAACGATAGACTATGCAAGACAATATAACAATAGAGAAGTTAAAATTTTCAGAAATCATAACAACTTTAATATAGAATGCATAATAAATTAAGAACACTAGAGAAGTTAAAATTTCACAAACCATGAACTCAAATGGCTTACCAAATTTGTGCCAAGAACGGGAAAGAGTAGAAACGCGGATAAGGTCACAAGGATCATCCAAATGAGTGAGAATCTTCATTGACAGGTCGGGTCCAAGCCATTGCATAAAATTCAGTTTGCTTTTCACTTCAGACATGCTGATGTTCCCAAATTAGAACCAGCTAAAGTTCAAGCCTTCAACTTCAACAGAGAGTAATATGTTAAAAAATTTAGTGAAACCACCAACAAACAATTAAATTTGCAACAAAATGATTAGTTTTCACATGTTTGAGCCACTTAGAAAATTGACGAAAACGGGAACCGAAAAAGTAAAATTAATTAAGATTATCTAAAAGCTCAATTTTGAGAATTGAAAAAATGAAAGGGAAAAAAAGGTGGTACCTTTGTGGAGTGCGGATGTAAAGAGAGAAGAAAAAGGGGTACCCTTAGATTCTGCGAAAACGAGGAAGAAGAAATACAGTGTGTGTAATGAATCTAAAAGTGAATGTAAATCTAAAACAGGAACAAGGTCCAACCGCATCAAGTGCTTCTGGAATATAGCTTACCAGACTGTTCGGGCGAGGTTCTGTAAAAGATTTTTTTTTAGTTATTTTTTGTTAAAAATCTTTTTAAGAATAATTTTATGTTTAGATATCTCATATAATAATATTTTTTATTTATCATTATATTTGGATACAATAATATAAAATTTTTTTTTTATTTATTATGTTAAAAATATTTTTTTTCGAGTAAAAAAGATTTTAAAAGATGTTTTGTTAATTTTATTAGTTCGAGGCTCTAAGCAGCTATGCGTTTATTAAAGGGTAATTATTTGACGGTCATTTATATAGATAAGGACCATTCAGTTTATGCATTGTTGGTTTATTACTTATGAGTTATGAGACATTTGCATAACTCCGAAGACTCACTCGAGTTATCGAGTACTTAAAAGAAAATTTTAAGTGTTTTCTATCTATGTTATATTTTTTGGTGACTCTATCTATGTTATATGAACACTAGATTAATTTATGGAACAACTTTTAAATGCAAGAATAAGTGAGTAATAAAAAAAATAGCTAAAGCTGTGTTTTTAGAGAATGAGAATGTATTATGTAATTTTAATTTATTTATTTTGTAATGTTTTTAGTTTTTGATTTATGTTTTTTTAGAGACCTTTTTCACTTCTATTTTAAGTCTTGACGAGATAAAAATTTATCAAAAGAAAAAAATTAATAGTCTTTAATCACACGAATTTGATTAGTCATTCAAATTCTCTAATCAAATGAATTTTTGAGCCCAAAAATAATGATTGAAAATTTTATTTTATGCAGATTTACAGAGAAAAAAAAATTAAAGTGACTAATTGTCTAGCCAACTTAAGTATAGAATACGAATAAAATTTTTTATTTTGGGATTTTGCACCTCAAGAGAAAACATGTGAAAGAATATATTGAAAGCTAAGAGATTACACTTCACAAAAATAGAAATGGATCTTCTCAAAAAATTGTTTTTCAATTCTTTCATAAAGTGTATTCTTTTATCATACAAGTGAGATCAAGAAAAAACATGTGAAAGAATATATTGAATGGTAAGAGATTACACTTAACAAAAACTTGAGAAGATGCATTTTCGTTTTACCATCCATAAGATGAAGAGTTATACTATTTTATTTTAAAAATTAATAAAAAAATAAAATATTTTATATATTAAAATCTAACTATTCATTGAAAATAATCTTTATCTGTTCATCATTCTCACCATAGCATGCACCTTTACAAAATGCGTAGCCGCGTAAGTGTAGCTGGGTTGAGCATTTTATTTAGGTGTGTGAGTAATGATAAATAGTTGTATTTGTATATGTATAATAAAACATGAATATATGATGACTAATTTTAATGTTTAAATAGAATTATTGTAAGAAAAAGTTTAATCTTATCCAATTCTATTAGAAGTAATTAATTTATTTTTATGTTGTAGAATAATATAATGATTAAACATCAAGCTGCAACAGCTTTCTCTACAAAAAAGTTCTTCCATAAAAATTATTTTGTATTCTTAGACTAGTTGGGCAAATAACTTCCCCATCCGAATAACTGCCAATCTCGAGGGTTCAAGGTATTCAGAAAGCCTTCTTTGGGGGGATGGTTATCATTACCTTTCTAATTATTTTTTTTTTTATAATCTTTTACCTTTCTAATTATAATACTACAAAGATATTTATTTTATTTATTTGTAAAAAAAATCGTAAGATTTGATTTGATGCGTTCTTAAAATTTAATGAGATCTTCTTCCAGGTATTTTGCTGTTTAAATTTTTAAATCTCCAAGGAATATTTTAATATTTAATCTTATTTTGTCTTTCATCACAATTTACATATCATCCGGTCAAATTTAAATAATATATTTTGAAAATAAATCTATAAAAATTTAAAAGTGGATTTAAAATTGATAAATCGTTGGGTTTCTTTACTTTATGAAAAGATAAGGAAAGAGAAGAACAAATAAGAAAGAGGTTAGGGATGGATTGGTCATTTTAAGTGACCTAACCGTCCTATATAAATTTTATATATAAGTTTATAAGCCAATTGCACATAATCTGTCGTCTTATTCTGCTCTCTAATTTTCCTTGCTTCCACTTCAAATCTCAGCTCTTCCCATTCTCGCTTTGCGTTACCTTCTACTTCATCAACCAACACTTTCATCAGCACATCAACACTAATTCCTTCTCGTTATTTCCTCCATTAATAAAGTTAAAGAACAAGAACACAGTAACTTTTTTTCCAAGGTTTGGTTCCAACGATTATACTGAATCCTTTTTTATTTTGCGATGGAGTGAACGGACGTTTTTTTTTTTTATTTTATTAATTTTCAAATTCTATGAAATTTTATGTATTATTTTTTTCTTCAAATCTGACATTTTGTACCTCGGCATAGCTTGAGATCGAGACATGGACGGGATTGATCGATGGTCAGACATTCATCAGGATTTGCTGAAAGAAATTTCTAAACAGTTCCATTCATACGATGATTACATCCAACTTGGATTGATTTGCAAAGAATGGAGCTTGAAACTTCCAAAGACTCTCAATGGAAACCAAATTCCGTGGTTGCTGTTACCCGAAGAAACCTTCAAGAATCATTGCTATGAAGACGAGGAGATCTATCATCTCATGCAATTACCTGTTGCAAAAGATGAAACTCTCGATACTCACGCACTTAAAGAGGAACATGTTTACCATATGATGCTGCCAAACATGCAGAAGCAGAACATGTTGATCCGCGGTTCCGGTCATGGATGGTTAGTTATGGTATCCATATCTGATGGCAGTATACAAATGTTAAATCCATTTACAAATGTTAGTTTGGATCTTCCTCCCATCTCAGCTCTTCCCAGTATAGTCAAGTACCAGCCTGATAATCATGGGGATGAGTATACATTTTGGGATTGGGAGGACAGACTTTCTAGGTTGGATAGCGATAACATACATAGATACCATATTTGGAAGGTTATTATAAATTCATCTCCAGATGATTACAGTGAAAATTTTATGGCGGTAGCCATATTTGGACAACTCAATAGACTGGCCTTTTACAAGGCTGGCTATAAGAGATGGATAGAATTTCCAACAAGAGATAGGTCATTTGAAGATGTAATATTTTTCCAAGAAAAGATATATGCAGTAAACAATTACGGCCAGCTCTATGAATTTGATACAAAGACAAGAGAAGGACTTACGGGAGGAATCCATGAAAGCACACCTCCTCCAAATGTTCGTTTTAGCCCTTACACTTGCAGATATCTGTTTGGGTGTGAGAATGGAAGTTTATTGATGTTGGTAAGACATGTTGGCCGTCCCAGAAAAACCAAGGAATGTGAAACTTATAAATTTGATATCTTTGAATTGAAAAGAAGTGAAAAAGAATGGTCAAAAGTAGTTAATTTAGGTAACCACATACTCGTGATTGGATATAACTCTTCTGCTATTATTTCTGCTGTGCCTTTTCTAAGCAAAGGAAATCAGATTTGGTTTGCAGATAACCAAACAGAGTTACAATCGTCAGCCAGGCATCCTATTGATCAAGATATCGGCATCTTCGACTTAGATGATGGAAGTTTCCAGAGAATATTGTTTTTAGTGAAGTTCTTCAGTCCTCCTGTTTGGTTCTTACCCTAATTTGTAGTTGCTAAGTTTTTCTCCTTGTATTTTAATCTGTTCGACTCTTCTAATTTATTTAGACTATTTGTTATAATATCCTTAAATATTAGTTCTTGTGTTTTATTCAATAAATATTATTTGATGAATAATTGTAAAAGAAATGAATGGTATGCGAATTATATACAAACAAATTAATCAAACAATTCAAAAAGTTATTATATTTAAAAAATTAGATTGAGGTTGGAGTAAAACTTCTGAGTATATTTATATCTGCACTGTGCAATAATATAACATCAGCAACAGCACAAGAGAAAATATCAGAAATCATGTTAACAACAAATAAGAATTGGAATGAATTGAAACTTGTCAGTAGTGTTGTTATTTAACTCCAATCTGGTGGGTTAAACAAGAGCTGTTTCGTGTTGAGAACTTGGGCTACACTAGCCCATGTTATACAACTTGGGTTACGACACAACTTGGGCCTTCGTAGTCCGTGTTATACAAGTTGGGTCATAGTAGCCCGTGTTACACAATTTAGGCATTCATAGTGTCAATGCATTTGGATTGTAGCATAACATGAGCTAGCTACCACCATGTTATTCAGAAAGCTCAAATTACTGCTGCCAAGCCTATGTTATGTAACAGCAACCTAAATATGTAATTACCTGTGTTCGTGTGTATTTGGGTAAAAATAATATTTAAATTATTTAAATAAAAAAAATTCCCTCGAGCAAGTCTCCGCCCATCCCTGTAGACGGGTAATAGCAAGTGTACCGTGTATTTAGGCAACTGATTGATACGATCCTGTGATTGAACATGATTTGTATGAACTGTTTTCTGATCAGCAGCTGGAGGCACTTCGGTTACTTCAACTCCTCACCACCTAATCGGAATTCACGACAATGATGTTGATATCAGCACTCCTTCCTTGACTTGTCGCCGCTGCTAAATTACCACCCCTTCTTGGCAGCACATCCCTTATCATCGTTTGGCTCCATCTAATTTGGTTAGTCCTTCTATCATAGTTGATTAATCTCCTGATCGTGTGTGTTGGATTAGTTACCCAATGGGGGTCTAGGTTTCCATGCGCTACTAGTTTAGCTACCTCATGAGCTAGTTGATTCCCTTCCTTTGGCGACCATGTGAAACCACATCCATGTATGTGTTGCACAACCTTCCTTATATCTTGTAGTATAGGTCCAATTTCCCATATATCAGCTCCTGATTTCAGTGCCTTTATTAGCTCTTTGTTATCAGATTAAAAAATTATGTTACTAATTTGAATACTGGTCGCTGTTATTAGGGCTTCCCTCATGGCATTTGCCTCCGCTGCTAGAGGGGAATGTGCCTGCACACAAGACACAGTTCCTGCTATGATGTTGTCGTGGGAGTCTCTAAAGACTGCTGATACTCCTCTAAGTGTTTAAAAGGACCAATTTGGACGACACAAATAAGTTGAAGGACAGCTGAGCCAATAGTAGAGACTAGAGAATGTATATAACCACTTCCCGAGAGAGATGGCGCAAGGTGATTTGGGCCAAGCAGTGTTGGGTTATAGAAATGGGGCCATGGAAGATGGGTTGTGAGTGTGACATATCCCCGAGAGATTGAAGCCCATTTTCAGTTTGTTGGAAGTAGGGTCGTGTAGAGATTGGGGATTGTTAGGGTGGGTGTGGGTTTGTTTGGGTGGGTCGGGTTGGTCTTTGACCACCCTCAGTCCAAGAAAAAAAAATATAAAGCAATGTCTCCCAAGCTGAGTATTCGGTTTCGGGCCTGGCATAGTACGCAAGGCCATAAATTTAAATGGTGATTTTTTAGGCTTTGCAAAAATAACTCGACCGCTGGGTGTATGAGTTGGTAGTGTGCGTGTGTTTAGCCTAGGATTGAGTTTAGGGTTTATGATTGGGGTTATTGTCAAATCTAACTGTTCAAAAAATAAATAAAATTTTATACATGAAGCATGCCAAAAAAACTATACATGAAGGATCGTGGTAAGTGGTTTGGATGATTTAAGTGTCTATTTTTAGATTTAAATATTGGAGATGGTATGTGCAGTGGTTACATCAAATTTTTTAAAATAGGCACTTGATAAGGCGTAATAGATTAATTTAGGTCCGTTAGGTCTATAATATTCTAAAAAAACAAATTGACGTAAGATATTAATTTATCTGTAGGCATGAAATAAAAAAAAAAAAAAAATCTATACATATCCACTATCTAGGAAAAAAAACATATGCTTACATATACCCATTCATCTACAAAGATTCCATCCATCTTTCAGCCATTGAATCCAATTAATTTATTTAATTACAACATAATCCTAAAAAATCAATGTTATCTTAAATGTTTTAAAATCATATCATATCAAAGCTTGGTTTTTGGTGGCCATGGAAGCAGGTGGTGGCAGCTCCTCCTTAGTCGGCACATCAATTGAGTCCCTTGGAAGCAGGAGCTGTCAGCCCCTGGTTGTGTGCCTTTGGTGGGATTTTCATTTTCGTGCTTCCTCTGTTACGTGTGCTAATCCCTTTGCTTCAATTCTGCTGTAGTGCATAACTGCATATGCTTGCGATCTATATAAGCTGGAACATGGCTTCTACATCCAGCCAGTGCTTCCTTCCATCTTCTCCCAGAATCAATTTTGTGTCGCAAATATGGTATGTTTTCCTACCTATTGATCATCCCCCTTATTTGTTGCTCTTTTTTTTTTTCTGAATTGTTCACGCCATCCCCTAATTTTCGCCGCCCAGTCTCCGGTCAGGGTCACTGTTCCGTTCCGAGCTCCGCAGTGGTAGCATCTTGTCGTACCTTCACTTTGAACCTCCCGACAAATGTGGTTTTTGTCCGAAATGGGGCTCCTTCAAGAGAGGAGCAAATCAACGGCGTTCATGTACCATCACTTTGCCTCTGATGGTGGCAATATGCAGTCCAAGATGGCTTTGGCCTATACCTACACCCGCCAAGATGTCAGACCCTTTTCCTTCCCAACTCTTTGCTTATTGCGATTACTTCTTTTCCTATCGGTGGATTATCTTATGCAAATGCATTAGAATAGGTTTAGATCTTTCATCCTGCAATTGCATTGTATTGAATTTGACGTTTTGATGGATTGATTAATTTGGGTGGCAGATATTTGAGAAAGCTGTGAAGCTTTATGCTGAGCTAACTGAGGTAGCTGTGAATAGTTTCTTGATTTCAAAAGACTCCCCGGTCATTGAACCCATTTGGCTAGGAGAATAAGGAAGCTCTCAGACAATCAAAAGGGGAGGAGGATGATGACTTCGGACTTCCAGATTCTGACGTACCAGGCTCAGAAGAGGAATGCTGGAGCCATGTACAAAGTTGGCCTCTTTTATTATTTTGGCCTCCGTGGATTGCACCGCTACCATTCCAAAGCACTCCTGGTTCTTGAAGGCCGTCGAGAAGGGAGAACCCAGGTCCATGAAACTTCTAGGGCGCTGGTGTGGAGAGGAACTACACGAAGGCCCTTGAATGGCTTACCCTTGCATCCAGACAGCAGCTATATTCTGCTTATAACGGGATGTGTTATTTGTATGTCGTCAAAGGTTATGGAGTCTACAAGAAGAATTACACCAAAGTAAGATGACTGTGTTCATCTTCATTTACCTTGCTTGCCTGTTTATTTCACCTCCTTCCTTCCTTCTCTTTCTCTTTCTCTCCCTCCTCCATAGCAGATATTTGCATTTAGCAATCAGCATTCCTTTGCCTTCTTGGTTATGAACAATTTATAAATCCAATTTGTTCACCTAATATAGTATCATCTTGAACTATCAAGTAGTAACAGAATAGATTCAGAATGATCAAGGCATGCCATTGGACAGCGATGCAAAATAAAGTCATTTAGGGAGGGGTTAGGTGGCTGATCGAGGGATGATACTTGCAATAACACAGCACATGTTTGTGTTCTCAATTTAGCTTGCTGAAGCAACGTTATAAGTGGAATTCACCTGTATATTTTCTTGTGGCTAATTTATGGTATCTTGTGAAATTATAGGCAAAAAAAGTACTCTGAAAATGCTGCTGATAATGCCGAGGTTGGTGGGCACTATAACATGAGGCATTCTACCAGCTGGCGAAGATTTTCCATATTGGTGTTGGATTCAAAAAGAACATCCCCCTTGGTAAGCTTTTCTATTTTCTTTTTATCATGCATGTGCCGTTTGAATGAAATATGTACTTGTATATGTTGAGTATTCGGGTAGTTGGTTTGATATTTTTGTATCTCTTATTTGGTTTTCTGCTTTTTTTTAAAACTCTTTGGTCTTCTGCTTAAAAAAGGGGTAAAACACTTTTTTTTTGGGATTCCAACTCAACACAGTTGGTTTTGACATTAGAGTACCAATCTTACATTGATCTTGTCTTCTCAAGCTCCAATCCATATGCATGTTTATATTTTTTGTGTGCTGCTTTTTATCTTTAATTGAGATTGAGTTTTATACTACCTTGGTTCTGATCTATCATCGATTAATGTGCTTATTAATCTTGTTGGGCATTGAACTATCAATTAGATTAGTTATTTAGCTGCTCTGTATTAGCAAATTCTTTCTTGAGGTGATTGGTTATCTACTTGATGAGGTGATTGGTTATCTACTTGAAGAATCTGGTACATTTTGATCTTAGATTTTGGCACTAGCTTCTATTAATTTAGTCTCTGTATTGTATCTTAAATTGTTGATACAACATAATTATATAATTATTAACCTTATGTTAACCTGGATACACTATATTGTTACTGCTGAATTGTCTTTTGAGTAAATAAAAGAAATAGAAGATTATTGCATAAAAAACTGAATACGACCAAAGAAGATAAGAACAAAATAATCTATGGTAGGCTGAGCAAAACAGAACCATCCCATTTCTTGTCCTTGTATGTGTTAGTTAAAGAGTTAAAGTCTGTCTTAACTTATAACTTCATAGGAACCTGTTCCTGCTCCAACAAATTCAAATAGATAATGTTGATTGTAGTTATTCTTGGAATGTGATGCCTTAAGAATTGATTTATCCATTTATTATCTATGAGTGTCTTAATATGTAATCTGTATTCATGTCTAAAAGTGAAGCCCAAAAGCCTTAACTCTGGTTCAATCTCAATTGACTCTTAATTCAAGTTGCTCTAAAAGTATTTTCAGAGGTACAGTGGAGTTTTTATGAGTTATCTTTCCCTTACTTTATAATACTACTACAGCATAACTCAAAGGATCAAATGAAAAAAAAAAAAAAATCAACTAAAAAATGGATGTCCACTACCCACCTGGTTTTGATATATGTTTATTCATGCTCACTTTGTGTGCTCTATTTTAAACTATTTATTGTTAATGCTGAAGAATTCACATGTTGTCTGTTTTTGCTAGAGAAATATGTACTTTGGTTTTAAGTAGGTTTGTTAACATGTGTCTTATGGATTTATTTATAGGAAGAATATGATACACATGAGCCAGAAGTTACTTCATCTGTGGTATCTTCCCTTTCTAAAGAGAAGATCAAAGATTATTGACATAGTAGCAGCACAGGATATTGTTTTTCCTCTTGCACAATCTGGTGTTTGTGCAGCATTTAGCCGAGGTAATACTACATACTATGTTCTGTTCAACAGACTTGGAACTTAAAAGTAGGACCTCAATATATGTTTCTTGAATGTTAGTCCTGATGAAGTTATAATAAGAAGGCTGTTTTATAACAAAAACAATGACTTGCTTATCACATTTTCTGTATATGCATCAGACAGTTATAGTTCTTAGAAGGTGTGGCAGATTTGGGGTGGGCTGTTTTATAACAAAAACAATGACTTGCTTATCACACTTTCTGTATATGCATCAGACAGTTATAGTTCTTAGAAGGTGTGGCAGATTTGGGGTGCCAATTTACGGTATGGAATAGGTCTTGGTTGTGGTCAATTGATAGTAGGAGTTGTTTTTAGGCTTGAACGGAAAATAGTGTTGGCAATAGAGGGAAACATTTGTGGAGAACTTTTTTGCTGGTCTGTGGAGTACTTTGGTGGCACGAAATGTTGCTAATTTCAAAGGTGAGAGGCTGATGGTGGAAAATTCAATTTGTCAATCATCATTATACTAAATATACTAAATGTGGATGATAGAAACAAAGTTAAGAAGAAATGCAAATAGATGTCAAAGGCAATAGTGAAAGCTCTTAACATTGGGATGCAGGTGGCTTATTTGGGTATTGAGTGGTTCAACTCCAAGACTAGAAAGTGGTGGGAGGAGACACGTAATAGAGGTGATTAGATTAGATGCTGCATTTCTCAAATTAGGCTATTATGTTTGTTTTGATTTTGTGTTTTTCCTTGCTTGATTGGCCTGAGGCCATTTTCATGTATTTTGGTATTCTTTTATCATTTAACTCCCACTCTTGCTTCTCATGCCCAATATTGAAAAACAAAATGAAAATAACTAATATGCAGTGACTAAAAAATTGGTTGCTCAATAGTATTGGCTCCATGCATAGTTATGTGCTTCTTGATTTTATGTAATTTTTTCGTGTTGTGCAGATGCATAACGAAGGGGTAAGCTAGATGCTGGCTTTGTCCTTCTTGAATCTGACTCTGATTTGGCCAGATTTTGTTGAATTTGATAATGTAGATAGGAAGGTACTTACATACTCTGCTCATGATAAGTAAATATTTTGTTGTTTCGAAACTTTTGTGAGGACATACTTATCTAATATTATCAAGGTTTCTGGATTCTGATTCTTGTTCTTTTCGATCTTATAGCATATACAAGGTATTCGATCTTAAAAACTATACAATAATGTTGCACTCCATTTCTGATAAAAATGTCCAAGAGGTTAAGATCAAGTAACTTTTCTTGATTTGTTTGTAAATTTTATCTACATGGTACAAAACACTTTATAGAGGTCATCTATATACATGTGAATAATAACCCCAGCTTTTCTATTGTTGATATATAATTTCATATTACTTTTATCTTCTTTGAATGGTCTTGGTTTTTCCACTATTTTTATCATGTTTTGATGATTCTTTTTATTAGTCTGGGGATCGTGTTGTTGAATTTTGCTAAACAAGTAGCCATGTCCCCACTGAAAATCCTCTCAATCATTAAACCATCTTCTTTATCGGAATAAGAAGGTAGATTTTATGGAACAGTTCAACGAAAAGTTTCTTGGTGTAAGTATTCTTTTTCCCATATAGAAATGAATTATATGCATTAGTTCTTTGTGCGGATATCTAGCTTCTAATTAATTGTAGGTGCGGACTTTCAATTTAATAGGAGTTAGCAGAAGTGAATTTATGACACCGTCTGCCTTTATCTTTCTCTACGAGAACCAACTATTTTTGACATTTCGAAATAGGACAATACAAACTATATATATATATATGATCTCATCATATCCCACTCCAAAACTAATTCTGAAGATTCATTGACCCAAGGAAATGGTACCTATCTTTTCCATTCTTTTGACTCACCTATTTTATTTTTTCATTTTAGTGCATCTTTGTTGATTGAGAGTTTTTTTTGGGTGGTAAAAGGCGTAGGCCTGAAAGTGGATTTAGTTAAACTTGTTCATATTTTGTCTTCTAAATCCTAATATAAATTCTCTCAAAAATTTTATAGAAAAATTAGTAGTATAATTTTATAATTAAACAAATAGCTCAATTGATAAAATGCTTTGAGAAAATATGCTTTTAATTTTTTATTTGTGTTAATAATAATAAATATGGCATTTGATGAATATCAAGTGCCATACTCATGATAATGAATATGGGCTTTTGATAAGCCATGTGCCTTAAAAATTTTATAAAATTAAAATATAAAAATAAACAAATTTTATTAAGTCTTATTATAACTTTTATTTTTTATTAATATCTTATCATATTTATGAAATCATCTAATCATATCTTACTATATTTTTTATAATAAAAAAATTCAACTTTATTATATCATAATTCCTAAACCAAAAAAAAAAAAACTTGCTATATAATAATGAATAACGCTATGGAACCAACGTTAGAGAATTAATAGAGAATCAATAATTAAGTTATCATCCAAAATTTATATGAGTTATCATCCGTAACTCATATAAATGATTAAGTTATCATCCAAAATTTATATAAGTTATCACTTATATGGGCTTCTTATTGGCTCCAATGTGTTAACTCCCTATACAATACGTTACACTCACTAAACATATTTTTTGCACTCAATAAATCAAATATTACTACGTTATAACAATGAATTAGGTATTTTTATTATTTAGTTTAGCATAAATTTTCAAAATATTATTTTTTAATTTCATTTTTATATTACATAAAAAATTAATAACTGTTAGTGTTATCGTATTCATGTAGACTGCTAAAAAATTTATAAATTCCAATTTTCAAGTGTGATCCTTCAAATAAATAAAATTCCAAACGTATATATTATCTTGTATATTTTTAGAAAATTTTGTAAAATTTTTTTTATTTAAATTAGTTTAATTTTTTTTTTCGGTGTCTTCATTGAATTTATTTTTCTCGATCCTTTAACATTGTTTTAACATGAATAAAACTATAATTAAAAAAAAATTGGTCCCCTAAACATTTACTTCAAGCTCCGCCACTGGTTGCAGAAGAGAACAAAAGGCATGAACTTGAAGAAGGAAGTGTGGCAATTGTTTGTGGAATTCTTTTGCATGTATTTGTTCTAATTCAATAGTTAGTCACATCTATGTTGTTCTTCGTAAATAAGTGTTAATCACATTGAAGTGATTAGTTATGTATATATATATTACTAATTTTATTAGTTTTGTATATATTATTATTTATAAGTTTTTTTATTATTATCATCTTTTTCTAACATTATAATTATTTGGAAATCAAGTTTTAATAGTGGTATATGTGAAATTTAGTTAAAATTTATAATTAGAATAATAGTAGTAGCAACAAATTTAGTAGCTGATTTTGAGATTTTAAAATTATGTATTAGCGACCGAGTTGCAACTGAAACATTAGCATTAGCAATCAAATTAGCGACTAATGTGTTAGTATTTATTAGAGACTGGAAATATAGTCGATACAATCGATTTAAAAGTAAAAAGGCTGGTTCCTATCTAGGAATCAATTTAGTTAGCATTATTTTAAGTAGAAGTTCTGAATTTTATTTGTTATACATATGTTCAATTTGTCTATTCATTATAACTATATCACAATACTCACTCTCTTCATCTGAATGAATGTAATTTTGTTAGATATTTTACGTTGTTGCATGTATATATATTGAGCAAAACATGTTTATTTTGCTATTAGCTTGATTTTCAAACTACAAAGTTAAACATACCTTAAGAACAATGCTATGGAAACGTTAGGGCCCAATAGAAAATCGATGCTATGGAATCAACGCTAGAGAGCCAATAGAAAATCGATGAGTGTAATTAGAGAAATAATAGGTGATAAAAAGAAAAAGAGAAAAAAAATATTAGTTTTGGTTATCAAAACTTTCTTTTATATTTAATAGTGCCATACACGGAAATAGTTTTTTTTTTTTTTTACTCAACGAGATGTAAAATTTAAAATATAATTTATTTTTATTTATTAATATTTTTTACTCAAATAAAAATTATGCTTTAATATAAGAATTTTATTAATAATAAGTATCATAAAAGTATTTTATAAAATTAAAAGTAAACTATTTTTTGCAGAGATTTTTCCTAATGTATGCAAAAAGATTTAATTTTTATTTTTTTTATAGATTATTTAAAGATATAAATGATTGTTATTGTTATCGTATTCTCTGTAGTCTATAATATTAGTTTAACTTTCTCAAGCATGGAATGCCTCGTTCAGCTCTTGATGCAGACCTGAAGTATTTTATCATTTGATATTTTATTTATTATTATATGTAAGTTTGCATAGTCAGTTATGATTATTAAAATGTGCATGAAATTTGATTATATTTACTTTGCTTATCAAAATTGGTTGTAAGTATAAATTGATTTGAAGTATGATATTAATTAAAGTTGATTATAAACTTGAATATTTTATTGCTTTTTCTTATTATGTATTTTTTCATAAATACTTTTTTATGACTATTTTATTTGTATAATTTTTTTTTCTCTTTTTAGTTTAGATATGAAATAAATTTTACTTAGCGACTCAATTTTCAACCAGTATTTAGTTTTTCTGAAAATTATTTAGACTGCATTTAATTTGTTGTTATCTTATTTATTGGTTAAATATTTGCTATAAAATGAAATATATTACTCTACCTATGTGTTGTTGGAGTTTCAATCATAAATGTTAGACATTATTTAAAGTCAATTGTGATTCTAGCATTTTTGCTGATTTTGGTTGTGTTTTGAGAAATAAAATTGGTTCTTTAGCGAAGGGATGCTCCAAAAACCTTCCTTATTGGAGTGTCCAGCGATGTAAGCTCTTTACATTATGGCGTGGATTGGTTTTGGCCTGAGAGTGTGGATCTAAGTCAGTCATATGTGAATGAGACTCAACGGATGCCATCCTTCATATTCAATCTACTGGAACTTCGCATGAAAATGACGTTGATGATTTGGTTTTGAAGATTCAAGAATTATGTGCTAGAGACTGGAGAGTCGAGCTTCAATTGATTCTCCAAGAAGCTAATAAGGTTGCGGATAACATGGCCAAAAGAGGGGCTTTATCTTCTGCTGAGTTTGTAGAACAGATTGCACCTTGGGGAAAGTCTTCAGGTTGCAGTTTATTTCGAAGCCACTGTTTCTAAGGCTTAGCCTTTAGACGCTGTACTTTGTTTAATTTGATAAAAGAAAAAGTTCCACATTATTTACTTTAACTTTGTTTAAATATAATGAAAATGCTACCCTCTCCTTGCTCCTATTTTACCATGCATTTTGTGTAGTTTGTACGGTTTAGATTCTTTCACAGTGTAATCTATTATTATGCTTACCATAGTTGATAGCTAATGATAATATAGACCAACGCCTGTTATTTCATGTTATATTAAATTATTGAATTTGGTGTTAATGGTATATTTAACAAGTTTATAAGGCTTTTATTACCGTGTTGCACGGCCACTAGTGATATATATCACCTTCTTTCCTTTTTTTTTTTTGTGTCTACCTTCTTTCCTTTGTATATGATTACATTCTTTTTCAAATGTACTTTAATAAAATTAGCCGAAGTTATTTTTCAACACTGAATTTTAATGATAATTTTGATTATTAGTAAGTAATTTTATTTATTTTAAAAAATTTAGATAAATTTTAGATGTGTGTTCATAAATTGTTTTATGTAGACTCATGTGTTGTAAAAAAATTTCATATCAAACATTCACAAGCATTCAAAATAATATTATATCATAATATTTTTTATAAACACATCTGAAACTTATTTAAATTTATTCTAAAATAAAATTTATCTAATAATCAAGATTCCAAAAAAATTATAAATGTCATGGACTAATTTTCAAAGAGTTATATTAGATGTGCATAAAAAATCATTTATCAAATTAGCTATCAATATAAAATATATATTGAAAGTAATGCTATGGAACCAACATTAGGGAGCCATTAGGAAACCAATAATTCTAATTATAAATTATCATATGAAACTAAAAACATTTATCATCCGAAACTAAATACAATTATCATCGAAATTGTACAACATTATCATCCTAAACTACACAAAATTATCATCTAAACAGAATACAACTTATCATCCATAATCTCCTCCATGCCATCGCCATCACCAATAGCAACAACACCAACATATTATCACCACAACAACAACAACCACCTCACCACCACCACTACCATAACCGCTGAATCGCAGCACCACCACCACAACAACAACAAAGGCAAACCTTACCAACACAACAACAACAACAACAACAAAAGCAACGACGAAGCGGCCGAGAAGAAGAAGAGGTGGCGGCGAGCAAGCATTGCGGTGCGAAGAACAAGAAGATGTAGCGACGTCAAAGGGATCTAGAAAAGAAGAAGAAGCAGTGGCAATGATGTGTCGGTGATGTAAAAGTCGAATGCGAAGATGAGTCGACGGAGATCTAAAGAAGAAGAAGAAGAAGCAATGATGATGCGGCGGTGATATAGATATGAAAGGTGGAGATAAGTTTAGGTGAGAGCAACGAAGATTAGTTTTTTTATTTTTTTTTGACAATGGTTGGTAACCCAACCTACACACCTACCTATATTACACACACTTTGATTTTTTCCCTTGGTTTTATAATGTTGATTTTTTTTATTGATTTCATAGTGTTTTGCAATATTAAAATGTAAAATATATATCTAAACAAAGTATATATATATATATATATGTATGTAATTGATTATTGAATTTTAATATGTAAATAATTGATAAAGAAAATATTTTAAAATCAACAACTAACGAGGGTTGGGTTATAGTTTTGATTAGGATTTTATTGAATTTTGAATTATATGTGCCTTATGTAATTTTATATCTGATTGAGTTATACTTTTGATTTTTAATTTTAATTTAAATTAACAAACTTTTTGAATTTTGATTTATATTTTTAAAATTAAAGAGAAAATATACAAAATATTTAATTTATGTGCTTGTTATAATTATTATTTGAATTTATGAAACTCAGCCACCTCATTGAAAAAAAAATTACCAAACAATGAAGATTTAAAAATTAAGTAATGACTAATGAGGATACAATGGTGACCGGTGAGAATGTGACAATATTTCAAAAAAAAAAAAGGGAGGAATTGAAAATAAACGAAGTAAAGAGCGTGCATGTGTGGCCGTACACTTAGCAGGTCCCACCAGCATCCGTACATGACATTCTGGAATGCCCAAAATTTTCTTGGCATACCAGAAATTCTTCCGAGCGTAGAGATATAACCACGATAAAATTTTCGAAAGAAGCATTCGAAAAAACGGAAGGAGGCTTAGCATACCTCTGAAAAAAACAGTGTCTTTTATTTTATAAAGTTGAAATGGAATAGAGAATAAAGAAAAAACTGAAAAGAAAACTAACTTGTTGATGACTGATGAGTGATGACTACTCAATTGGTAGTCAATGTTTTTGTTTCTT
>JASCZI010272030.1:0-18987 GCA_036250425.1 Stylosanthes scabra
ATAGGGTTATATTAGACTTTTTAATTTTGATAAGCACAAGACATCTTTGAAAAGCTCCTCCTTAGGTGCTTTCAAAAGCACCCCTATCTTTTAAAAGCTACAAGCATAAGCACGTCGTCTTTTTGATTTACCAAACACAAAATAAGGTGCTTCTGCTTTTAAAAAGCACAAGCACCCTTCCAAAAAGTTTTACCAAACTCACCCTAAGAATGAAGAAGCAGACGAAGAGATATATGAAAAAGAGAATGATTTAGTTAATGAAAAGACTTAAACACGGTAACTGTAATAACTGATGAAAAATATGACAACAGCAAGACTAAGCCATGCAGAATTGTAAATATTAATTCATGCTTGTTGTAATTTCTTTATCTTTTTACTTATTAGATAAAAATTGTCCAGCTATGTAGGTTGTTAGAATTGCTGATTGTGTGTGATAATGCTAATGTAGTGCTAGTTCGTTAGATATATTTTTTCTTTTTCTTCTTTTGTAAATACTAACTGTGTGTACGGTGTGTTCTTTATGATGATTATTCATTTAATTCAATTAAATGTTCACCATCCCACATTTCTTCTTTCTTTCTGCTTCTTTTATTTCTTTCTTCTTCAATTGTAATTTTGATTTGATTATTCTCATCTTGGTTGTTGAAGCAAGTTTTGTTGCTCTTCTTCAATTCTTCCATCTCAGCTGAAAATAGCTCAACTTCATCAGCTTCAACCATTGAATCTGGTAGCATTTTACAGTAATGTTTTTCGAAACAAATAAAACACGGTGAAGATGCTTAAGAGTTCAATGAGAGAGTGAAAGAGAGTGCAGCAGGCACGTAATCATGAATTTGTGATTCAGTCTCATTAAGTGTATACTTTGTTAATAAATCCTAAATTCATATGCATATAAAGTTACAAGAACTGTTTGGATTAACATTTGTTAAACTGAAATTTAAATGAACTTAATTTTGTAGAATTGATTTTGAGTAAAATGTGATCATTAACAAAAAAAAATTTATATTTTTCCATGTTAATATTTATATTTTTATACGAATATAAATTTAATATTTATTTAGAAAATCGATAACACTAGATATTCTTTAATTTCTTTTTTTACTGGGTCATTCTTTTAAAAGAATTTAAAAATTTAATTACACTTGAAAACATCTTTGTTTTTTTTTTTCTCTCTTGTATCATTTCAACTTAAAAATAAATTTTTAAATATAATTTTAAATTTTAAAATATAACATACACCTAAACCCTAAATTCTATAGACTCTAAATTCTAAATCCTAATCTTAAAATCCTAAATTATAAGCTCTAGATTCTAAACATTAATCCTAAATTTTAAACCTAAATTCTAACCTTAGCCCTAAATCTCAAATCCTAAATCTTAGATCCCAAATTCTAATCCTAAACCTTAAATCCAACTTTTTTTTTTTTCAAATAAACCATCATTATGATTAAAATGTTGAATATCTCATATGCGTTTACCAAATCAGTAATTTTATCGGCAAGAATAAAAGGTCTATCTTTACTATAATCAATTAATTTTTTATTTTTTTAAAAATTTAACATTCAATTTACAATATTGATTTATTTTAATTAAATTTTTATTGATTAAGCAAAACTATTTTGGTCACAGATCTTCAGGCTTTTCACTATTTTGGTCACATACACACGTCACACATCTTCAGGTTTTTCGCTCTTTTGGTCTTTCCTTTCATCACATCCAAACTTTACAACGCTCCACTTATAGTGGTTCAATGGATCAACAACCTCCCTAAGAGTTCTTTGGAGCATCACTGTCACTTACCCCATGTATGTGACAAGTGTAGAAATAGGTTTGAAATGGAACCTTTATCAACAATATGGAGCAGAGGTTGAACTTCTTTTCGCTTTCTTTGATTTTCTTCGAGTCTTGATGAATAACTAACCATGTATACTGTGTTCATTGGATTGGACTTCGGAAGACATCGACCAAAAGAAGACCAAAAAGCAGCGGAAGTGACAACAACTAACCATGCATTGTCACTTCTTCATTTATTGCGTTTATCTTCTTCTTCTCCCTTTTTAACTCGGGTTACCTATAATTGCATCCATCCTAATATACTTCTTCTGCAAATTGGTAAGATCATGAATTTCCAGTTGTTTAGCTTGATAAATGATCGGATTCAAGAGTTCTTGGTTGTAATATATATATATATATACATGATCTTCTGTTTGTGCTTTTGATTTTGAATTTAGTAGAAATTGAGGATTTGAAAAGAAAATTTACTAGCAAACTGGCAGGAATTATTGTTACAAAATTCTTGCCTGGAAGAAATTATCTTTAGGGAAAGCCTTGGAGAAAGTAATTAATAGATTGAAGTGGTTGTGGAGGAATCGAAAAAGTTTCTGTCTTATGGATGAATACCTGATGCATTATATGATTGTAATATTATTGACAGAGAAAAGTTAGATAACATAAAATAATAATTCTACATTAATAAGTACTTGTACTTTTGCCAACTAAGTCCAATAATCTATTATAATTTATTTTATCCATCAATGTACCTTCAATGTATTTATTATCAGTTCTTCTCTTTCTTTATTTATTTGTATAAAAAAGCTACTTCATCACTTTGGTTTTTTTTTTAAAGAGTAAATTCAATGATCTATAGATAACTTTTTTTTTTTCTCTCAAAAAGAATAGATTTCATTTGAACTAAGATACAAATTACTAAATATAATAGTCAAATTGTTACTTAATCTTAATAAGTGAATAGGCTTATGTCCTAATTATTCAAGATGTAAAAGAAATTGTTATCATTAGTAAAATCTTAGGTGATGAAGTATTTTATTCAAATAAATCTAATTAAATTGCATAATCACATCTTAGGGATGAGAATATTTTTTTTTTTAATTGAGATTGAGCTATCTTTATTGATAAAAGAATTTATACATGTAGCATTACTCATATAATTACTTATCATTTTAGCTAGCATGCAAATAAATTAAATAGAGTAATACTACGTATATAAAAAATATTGCCATTTAAATTCAATCAAGTTGATTCTAATCAAACAAAAATGACTCATAAATTTAAAAAAAAAAAAGAAAGAGAAGAATATAATGAAAAGGAAAAGGAAGAGATGATATATATATATATAAAAGAAAGAGGAAAATTTAGTTAAGTTATCTAATTTTTTTTTAATTGAATTCAATGGAGGAGGCTAATATTTAAATAATTAAAAACTGGTTGCTGTCCAGGTGGAACCGTGGGACCAATAATCCAATCTGAATGTTAGGTATATGATTACTTGTATATGTAATATGATGTAGCGGGAGTTTCACAGGAAGATAATGTATGGGTATGTAGTTTTGGGCACGAATATCATATTGCATATTGTTAGGTGAAAATTCAGGTGTATTAATTATTGTTAGGGATGATTTTGATGACTTTGTAATTGTGGGGTCTAATAATTCTGGATGACAATTCCTTAGATCTTATGTATGTTGGAACTTCTCTTCTATCTCGGTAGAGATCAGAATAAAGCCACCTAGCATTTCTCGGAACGAATAAAACATGATGAAGATGTTTAGAGTTCAATGAGGAAGTGAGTGAGAGCATAGCAGGCACGTGATCATGTATTTGTGATAATTGAGGGTTTGTTGAGACATGCAAATTGGGTGAGGTCATGTCATAGTAATAGTAGTGTAATGACCATTGAGATATTAATCTAGGAAAGTTTTCAGGTATTGAAATTTATAACCGTTGATTTTGATTAAAAAAATTTAAAATATAAATATAAATTAAAATTAATGATTACAGAAGTATATCGATAAATTGATATATGTGAAAACCTTCAATTAATCTATTTTTAATGGTCATGAATCAAAAAAGTATAAATTAATTTCTAATAGTATGAAATATTATTGATCAATACGAGGTTATTTATCGTTTTATTAATCTAGTGATAGTAAATATATTAGATTATCATTTCTATGTTGATTCCTGCCCTGCTGAAAAATTGATCCAAAACTTTTAGAATCATTTTGGTGTAGGGACTCAATCTCAAAAGTTACTTTGGAATTTTTTCCTTCATTGAGCGTTTAGCCTTGTGAAATGTATGTATATAACCAAACTAATGAGATAAACTAACCCAACCAATTTATTCAATTGATTGGTTGGTTCATAAATTATCAAACTTCGTCATCTATTTACACCTCCTCACTCTAAATAGTATAATGAAAGCAAATCAAAATGCTTGAGGCTGGTTTAATTAAGTATAGTCTCATTCTAGTTATTCATCAAATTAACAAGTTGTGCAACTCTATTTCATCATCATTCAATTGTTAAACAAACACTACCCTATAAGAATCAGGCAACTTTTTGTTTTCTCTCTAACTTTATATATTTATATCTTTATTAATATTTAAGTGTATCTTTGTCGCATCTCATAGGATGAGAATTAAAGAACCAACAAACTCGGCTCTCTTTCATTAATTAATGTACGATAAAGAGAGCTGAAAATTTCAACTTGATCCTCATGCTATATGTTCTCGTATGGAATAATAACACTTATTTGATTATATTAATAAGCTTGAATCATTGTTGTTGTTATAGTAATTATTATTTAGATTTGGTTGTTCACATTGAAGGAAGGTTTATATATATGTCCCTTGAGGCTAATTAAAATACAACAACCTAAATAATAATGCTCATCATTTGGGTCGGTTATGTTAATTAATCTTAGTTATTTAATTTATTATAAATTTTAGAAAATCATACATATAAGTTTTCTTGATCAATTGTATATTGAAACTTTTGTACGAGCGAGTTTGGCATAAAAATAATATAAACATAGTAAACAAATTAAAATACTTATTATACAAAATAAAGTCTTGGTCAATCTCCCGATAAGGATTACGAGTTAATAATAATTGAGATGTTAAGTGTTGAAATTAGAATTTCAGGACCATTCCAGTGGAATTTGTAAATTTCAGGGACCAAAATGGAGTTTAACTCGTTATTCGCCTAGTAAGTTGTAACGTCACTTTTAAATAATTATATTCTTTTGATATATGTTTAAAATTATATATATAATTTTATATATATTTATCTAATAGTCATTTAAACTTTTAGATTAATTAATTGAAAAAGTTTTGATAGCTAATATTAGAGAAACAATAAGAAGTTAATATTATTTTTATTTTTTCTTCTTTTACCACCCATTATTTTTCTAATTACACTCATTGACTCTTTATAGTTCCTTAATGTTAGTTCCGTAGCATTATTCAAAATAATTTAATAATATATAATGTAAAAATTTCTATCACTAAAAGGATATGTATAATTATTCATATATGTATGAAATTATTTATTTAAATTTTTTGAATAAGTAATTTTATGATATTTATATTATTGTAAAGGACGATGAACAATTTTTTTTGAAACAAAAAGATTGAAAGAAAAAAGAGCTGATGAACAACTCAACTATATTGCACAGTGTTTAATTTGGAACCTTTGAGAAAGGTACCAGAGTTTCACTCAGAAAGTGAGGAACAGAAGAGAGAAAGAGGGAAAATGTATAGAATGAGAAGAGAAAATAAATATTCTAGCAGAATAAGATGGCCTATACAATATTTATTATCAGGGTATGACATCAACAAGCCACCAGTATATTATATGTATAATAATATTTATAATTATTTGTTTAATACATATAAAATTATTTTTTTTATTTCATCAATAACTAATAAACATAAAATAAGGAAAGTATAAGATAAAAAATAAAAGGTTTGAACTGTTTTAGGCTAAATTTCATTGATCATATAATAATAACACTTATTTGATTATATTAATAAGCTTGAATTATTATTATTGTTGTTATTGAAGGTAGGTTGATATATATGTCCCTTGAGACTAAACTTATGTCTAAATACAAAACTTTAGAACGAGTAGTTTTTGGCATAAAATAATATAGAGATAGTAAACTAATTAAAATACGTACAAAATAAAGTCTTGGTCAATCTCCTGATAAGGACTACGTGTTAATAATAATTGAGATGTTAAGTGTTGACATTACTTCCAATGAAGCCTCCTTGCCCCCAAGGCTTATGACTACTACATCCATTATTCAATGATCCATGCTTTTAGCTACGAAAAGTTTTTAGTTCTAATGTTAATGTTAGTGGGTTATTTTTAAAAAAATATATTATTTTATTTTTATTGCTTGTGTATGTACTTTCATTTGAACAAGAAACAATAATAATGAAAAAAGAATACCATCCAATATATATTTTACAACAAAGACGGACATATTAATAAGTTCTTTTCTTTGTAGAAGTTCGAAAAACATTTGTCCATATGAATCTCATGCATAGACAAGCATTGTGCCAAAAATGGCCATTCATGTATAATTTAATTCTCTTTGCCAGTTGATTATAAGATTGCAAGGGTGTTTGTATTTTTTATTTTTATTTATTTAAATATTTTATTTTTATAATAATTCTTTACATTCTTCATATTACTTCCATCGTTCTTTAAATTTAATATATGATGCTTGCTCCCGTACTTGATTAATTAAGACGTATCGATATATTAATTTAAATTAGCCAATAAGAATTTGACACGTAGGATTTATTTATGTATGACAGCATTAGTTTTTTTAATTTTTTTAAAAAATATCTATATCAATGTATAGACTAAAATACCCTTATATATTTAAATTAAAAATTAAATTTATCCCTTTAATTATATTTATTAAGAAATCAAATAATTTTTATTAATTTTATTGATAATAAAAATATCTTTTTATAATAAACACATATAATTAAAATCACATTACATTAATTCAATAAACACATAATTAAAATAAAAAAATAAACACTTAAAGAATTAAAACAAAAATTTGAGATTAATTATTAAAAATCTCAATCACATTCACAAATTCATAATAGAACCTTAATTTCTATGACTAAGAACCCTCCATGCATCCCGGGACTTCCTTATTCCTCGTCGATGCTGCTGCCACTATGCACTCGTCCCGCCGCTACTACTTTTGGTTATACATACACTTCTTGATATATGTAGAGACTTTCATAATTCTAAAATTGAAACTGTTGAATGTTGATCTACGGAGCATGTATATTAAATGGAGCATATGCATTATTATTGATATGTGCTATTAATCAAAAGCTTTGAATACTCAATCTACAAGATCTGTGAGTTGGAAGGGAATTCTTTCATTTAGGGTTCTATTGGATTCAAGGGTGTGATTGAAATTTTTAAAAATCAATCTCAAATTTTTGTTTTAATTTTTTAAGTGTTTATTTTTTTAATTTTAATTATGTATTTATTGAATTAATATAATGTGATTTTAATTATATAAATTTATTATAAAAAATATTTTTACTAATAAAATTAAGAGTAATGCTACGGAACCAACATTAGGAGGTCAATAGGGAGCCAATATGTGTAATTAGGGAAATAATAGGTAGTAAAAGGGAAAGGGAAAAGAAGAAAAAAACCTATTGGCCATTTATTGACTAACAAACTATGGGCTTCCTAAACTTTCTCTAAAATTAATAAGAGTTATTTGGTCTCTTGACATATATGATTAAAGGGGGTAAATTTGATTTTTAATTTGAATGTACAAGGATATTTTAGTCTATATATCGATATAGATATTTTACAAAAATAAATTAAAAAAACTAATGCCGATGTAGATAAATAAATTCTACGTGTTGAATTCTTACTGACTAATTTAAATTAACGTACTAGTACGTCTTAATTAACCAACCTATCGGAGCAAGCACCTTAATATATTATTATCAGGAATTAAGGTTTAATAGGATTTAGAATTTATGATTTAGGGATTTGAATTTATGATTCAGGATTTAAGGTTTAGGGATTAGGGTTTAAAATAATTAATTTTTTATATTAAAATAAAATAGTTGTAGATGTGTTTAATAGATTTTTTAAATTTTCAATTAAAAAAAATTATTTTTCAGTTAGAATGAGAGAAAAAATATAAAAACAAATCTAAATCTACTTAGTGTAATTAAATTTTTAAAATAAAAAAAAACTGAGTGAAAAATGGAATTAATAAATACCTGATCGCACTATTATTTTTTAAAATTTAGAAGTTAGGATTTATCTTTTAAAATTTAGGGTTTAATAACATTAATATTAATATACTACAGTCGACATACTGTCATATATATTAATAAAAATAACCATTTCTTGCACAAAAAATAAATATAATTAAATAATTATATAAAAATTGTGAATACATCAAAATTAAATAATTCTAATACTATTTCTATAAATTAAAATTGTAACTTGCTTGTAGAGAATTATTTTAAAGATAATATTACCTCAAGAAACGTTTTCTTAAGTTTAACAAATGCACACGTAACTCCGGTAGAAGTAGTGTTATATATATAAACTCTTACTTTGTAATTATGTACTATGTTTCTTGATTGGGTACAAGTTCTAAAATTGTATAACCGATTATTACGATTGAGATAGTCAAAGAAGCATTGCATGCGCAAGAAATAATGAATAACTTATAAAAAGACAACAATTATTGTAGAAGAAAATAAATTATTATTAGATATAAAATTCATCGAGTATATGTATTGAACAATTAAAAAAAAAAAACTATGTACTTCAATTTTATCTAATAATTTAAGTTCTTACTAACCATGCACTTGTTAGTTTTTAATTAACCGTGTTTAATTGGCTTGCTTATTTTCATGTATAGTATATTACAAGGTTGTCACCATCAAAATAATATAATGTTGTATATGATTATTAATTTGATGTGTAAGTTTCTCCAATTATGAGTTGAAAGTTGAGCTAAAACAAGTCCATAATATCATTGTCACGGAGGACACATGTAACATGTTACTAGCTAGAAGCAAAAGACCGTGTGTATATGTTCTTTTTAATTATTTTATTAATTATTACAAATACTGTGTAAGAAAAAAAATATATAAAACCATAGAAGTTTTTTGGTAATTGTTGAAAAGAGGCTATCCAAATATTTACATACGTATAAGTCACCACATAGGAAGATCATATCCCAGCTAATACAGAAGAAAACAATGCAATTAGATCTAAAAATTCAATTAAATTATTAAGCATGCTTTACTATGAATTGATCTTTTAAGAATAACTTTATAACTTTCAGTGTCTGCGTGCTGCATATTTATGATATTTATATGACTAAAATCAAGACCTCTCTTGTGAACAAAAGATTAACATCTCAACTCTTCAACGGACAAAGAATATATGGATTCCACGTTTAACATTACCTTAATTTACTGATGAAAAAAAAATTACCTTAATTCACTTTTTCAGAGTGTTTTTTCCCCCTTATAATATATTAAAAGTAAAATGAGTATGGAAATTAACTTTAATTTCAATTAGCATAAAACCTTCATTTTTTTATTGAATTTAGATTTTATGATGTACAATATAATTTAGGGTTAATATTAATGGTTTTAAAAAGTTGGTTTCCTGATTTAAAATTGTGAAAGTATTATATCAATCAAGATTGCGAACATAATCTATATCTTAATAGTATTTATAAGTGCGAAGTAATTATTTTCATTGAATTAATTTTTTTATTTTGAGTTAAATTAATTTAATTTTAAATTTTTAATAACATAATAAAATAAACATAGTTGGAATACACCTTTCTAGAAAATTTGTCACATGAACTCCCCTATTTATATATGTTTATTTTGGCATTATAATTTAATAATTATATTATAACTCTAAGATTTTGAGGACAATTTAATATTTATTACACACCCCATCATAGATAAGTTAAAGAACAATAACTATAAAATAAGACTATGTAAAAGTTTTAATAATTTTTTAATGTATGTACGATAATCTGGAAAAGAGATAAATAGTATGTTAGTTTATATTTATACATTTAAAGTCCAACAATTAAAATTTCTTTACTATTTTATGTTTTAAAGAACCGCATTTTCCATTCTCATCAATAATTAAGATTTCTTGTTGATCTCATTTATTATTAATTATTGATTAAATCTTCTCAAATTTGCAATAATGTAATATAAATAAATAAACCTTGCACGAGTTTTGGAAGTTACTGAGTAACCCTTTCTGTTTATTCCATCTCTTTCACATTCCTACCTGTGTCCGTTGACCAAATTGAGATCACATTTGAGTCAACGATGGGATAAATGTTCCTGTTCTGAATTTGGCATATGCTTCATTAATTAATTAATTAATAATTTTAAAATTATTTGAATAAAATATGACCTTGCTTCTCAGCTTACGTATTTTTCTCGATCAATAAGGACAAATGTGCCAACTAATGTGCCAAATAATATGATGATGAAGTGAAAGTAATTTGTTAATATCAACTGAAATAATATAATATTAAAAGAAGATTAGACATTTTATACCCATTAAGGAAAAAAGTCAGCATGCTAGTTTTTACCTAATTTCCTAACTAAATTACATACTCCAACAAATTAAATTACAATTAGTTAAGGTAGTAATATAAGTATTTATTTTAATTTTATCCATCCCTTAATTAAGTTTTCCTTGAAAGATTTAAAGCCTTCTTTTTTATTTTTATTTTTAACTAAATTGAGTTAATAACTAAAAAGACCATTCATGAAGTGGTCAAACGAGATTTATATATAAACGGTCTCTTTATAGACATGATACATGATAGAGCTCCATGGCGTCGTTTGATCCATGTAGCCGACCCCACCTATTAGGATAAAGATTTGTTGTTGTTGTTGTTGAGTTAATAACTAAATTTCTAGTAATGGGATGCTTTTTAGCAATGTGTTTTATTTGTGAAATATAAAGGAAAGGTGGTTCATATATAAAACTTTAAAAATATGTACAGATATTATAACAAACAAAAAAACAGAAAAAAAAAATTTAATAAATAAAACATTCATAATTATTATTTGGGAGAGAGACTAGGTTGCCTAATATGATTATTGCCACATTCTGATAATTTAATAATACTTATCATCATCATCATTATTATTATTATTGTTATTATTATTATTATAAATAATATTCCTAAACCTAACACACGCTTTTTCCTTTATAATTTGCATGGAGAAAAAGCCATAAATCAAATCATATATATGCATGTGTATAATAATACCTTGCTATTAGTGTTAATCAAGATTATCCTTCTCCAATAATTACATTATTACAGCCTCTAAGCTATTCATATATATAATTTTGTGTACTAATATATTACATAAAATATGTGATAATAATCATCATGTGGTGAATATATAATCTTATTAACTGTTACCTAGTTAATTAGTTGGAGCTGGCATTTTAATTTATGTCACCATTCATTATAGGTAGATACACATCAACCAATCATAGGGGATATTATTTGTAAGAGAATTAAATTTTACGTGTGCCACAAGAATAGGGGAATTATTTGATCAGTTACTATACAATTCTTTTTGTCTTTTTCTTTATGCATTAACCTATATATATGCCTAGAGCCCTAGATGTCTATAATATATAGTGCCATTTTTAATTAAATAAAGCATATCCCTTGAGATTAATTAATAAAGTTATTAACTTGGTCATTCTTTTCACACAATGTTATCAAATTGTTGACTTTGGTTATATTTTCCCTTATTCATTAATAAATATATATAATTCTGGATTTAACAAGTAGATAAACTCAATAGTAATTTAAATATACAAATAATATTCATTTATTTACTATATAGTATAGGAAATAATTAAGATTTAAACTTGTTTAAGATTTAAAACTTATACTTGAAAGTGTATATATTTACACATTAATTTACATATTTTTTGTAAACTCAATAATTAACTATCAAAATAATTAAACCTATTATAGTAGACAAATAATTAAACTTGTTTATAATAATAGTATAATAAAAAATTTATGTGATATTACATATGTATTTTTACACATAATAATTAATTAATAACTGATATTTAATGTATATAGTATACTATAGTATGTAGCATATAATTGATGTTAGAAGAAACCAGCAGGAAGAACAATTTTACAAGTTTGTTTAACCTATCTTTTTCATTTTTTTTTTACTATTCATAGGTTACAACTACAGCCTAACATGAAATCAAAGAGTTTGAGATGATCAAGTATTATATACACACACACAGTACTTTTGTTAATTATTTTTGCTTTTGGGATAAAAAATGTGTCGGCACAAATAATAGGTAATGGTTGACCTTGAATAACCTAATTGATTGTCCTAAAGTATTTGAATCAGTTAGGCATATATAGTTTAGGTTGTAGGTGAAGTTGGAAGATTCTTATTTCTTATCATGTTTCATTAACAAAGGCTATATATAACATAAAATAAGATTTTGGTGTTAAACTACTTTAGCTTAAGGTCGTTTAAAATAATATATACTCTCCAATAATCACTAGAAATTAATAACAAATCAATAACAATGAATCAATTATCAAAATGGGCCAGTCCTATGAGCAAAAAATCAAACCATGCACATTTTTTAGAAATAAAAATTAAAACTAATCCAGGTGGCTTTTAATTTGAAGGAATTCTATGATTGGTTTAGAGAAAAATGACAAAAAATAAAAAAATGTAAAAAACTATTCCAACATTTTCCAAGTTGGTAACCTTTGAGGGAGGTATATATAGAATGAATGAATAAACCTGGTTTATTTATTTATTTATAATAATAATTAATTAATTACATAAGGAAGTTACATGCTTCTGTTTTTATATAAATATTTTATTTCAAGGCTTTTGGGTATGTGAATAATTTATATAGCAACACTTTATATATATCAATCAGCTTGTTCATCACTATTTTCCATGCCAAATATTATTCTTTCTCTTTCTCTTTCTCTCTTTGCTTTCTCTAATTTGTGTCTATTCTGTGTGTCTCTACTTCAACCATATATATCTGTTTTTAAGGAATCAAAAGCTAGCTTACACATACATACCATTAAACTGAATTTCTTGTGTCACAATTAAGAAAAAGAAAATGGGGTGCCAGCAACAAATAGAAAAAACAAAAGCAAAACACAGAAAGGGGTTATGGTCACCTGAAGAAGATAACAAGCTCAGAAATTATATCCTAAACTATGGCCATGGTTGTTGGAGTTCAGTCCCCATTAAAGCAGGTTAGTAGTGTTTCATCATTCTTTTTCTTTCTCTATGTGCACCCTTTATTATTATCACTTATATTAATTCCATATTATTCCCTTTGTTTTCATGATGAAGAAAGTAAAGCTCTGTTTTAAATTTTAATTAGTTTCATATATGATAAAAATGTGCCTAGCTAATAATAGCTACTAATTAGATTAACTTAATTAGTTACTTTTTAATGCTGGCATGCTTCAATGAACTTGGCATCAATAAACTTGTCCAATATAATAAATTCCAAATTCAGATTCAGAAATGTGGCTTAAAATTCAGAAAAAGATAATCTACTATGATTTTATTAGATAAGAATTTTGAGTCAACGTTATTATTTGGTTGTCATTTGTCAAATATCTTTAACTGTTGACTCTTCAATAATTGGCAGCTTAGATAGGTGATTTTGTATTATTTTCCTGTAAATTTAATTTAGTATAAAAAAATTTTACATAAATAACTAATTATATATTGTCTTATCAATAAAAATAATTAATTTTAAATTTATTATTTTTAAAGTTATATAAATATATAAATTTAATTAGATAATTATATAAAATTGTTTAATCCGTTAGTGCATAAAATTAATTAAAGTATATACATATTTATAGGGTTGCAAAGGAATGGAAAGAGTTGTAGGCTGAGATGGATTAACTACCTGAGGCCAGGGTTAAAAAGAGGCATGTTCACCAAACAAGAGGAGGATACAATTCTCACCCTTCACCACATGTTGGGTAACAAGTAAGCAATATATACATACACAAATAATCGTACCTCTTTTTTTTCACAATTATTAAATTATTATTGTTATTATTTTTTAAAAGAAGAAAAAACTGAATTGGATAATTGCTTGCAAGTCAAAATTATGATAATATTTTAAAGTCTTGCTTGCCTATTAATTAGTGCAAATGGTTCAAGGAAGGGAAATTTTTATTCATTTTATTGTATTTTTCCTCCAAGGTTCAAGTTAAAGAATTCAATTGGGTTTGGCATCTTATTTTCAATTTAATTATATTTTATACTAAATGGGAAATCCTATAGGTTAGTGAGACCATGAACAACTGGCATAGAAAGCATGCTTCTTTGTTTTTAAGTGAATGTACATAGAAAAGACATACATATGGGCTATTATTCCTTATTTATTTTAAATTGTATTTAATCCTCCATCACATTCAATCAATTTTTTTTATTCATTTTATAATTGGATAATTATTCTTTATTCTTCCTTCATAATTATCATGCTTTTAAATGTGTATGATCATTTTAGTGAACTTGATAACCATAACTCATAGCTTCATCCTCAAAATTTAGAACAGAAAGTCAACACAATTTTCCCCCAACTTCTGCTTTTTTGTGGGGTCCACATTTCATTTATTTATTTTCATTACTTCGTTTACTATATAAAATACAACTTACCTATAATATTTAATAAATTATCAGCACAAATTTAGAATTTTGTTATTTGTTCATACAATATTTTTTTGTGACTGAAACAAAAAAGAAAAAAAATAAGAGAAAAAAGAGATATCATCTACAATGATCCTATTCAGAGATATCCAAAGATTAAGCTACTAAATATAAATAAGATGAAAGTAAACTAGGCATAAAAATAAAAAAAGCTAATAAATCTATTTACAAATGAAACTAACATTTGATATTTTTGTCATGCAAATATTATTTTTTTTTGATAGAAAATTAGATTCATTTATTCACAATAAATTTGTCAATATTTTACCTTTTAATGAGTAGAAATAATAGTTTATTTTGAAGAATATAAATAATATGAGTGGACAAAATATCCAATACATTAAAAAACAATCATAACTTCTTTTTTTATTCATAAAATTGCTCTATGATTAAAACTATTTTATTCTCACTTTTATAAACTAACTTTGAATTTTGTTTGGTTGTAACAGGTGGTCTCAGATAGCACAAAGATTGCCAGGAAGGACTGACAATGAAATCAAGAATTATTGGCATTCATATTTGAAGAAGAAAGTTGCCAAAGCAAAAGAAATTGAATCTCACCACCAACAAGTTCAGCATGCAACTTCAAGCTCAGACACAATAGATTATTCATTCTCTCCCAATAAACTTGTAACTAATGATCCAAACTATGGATTGTTACCAGAAAACATGGATGAATATAATAAGAACAATAATACCAATAATTCACATAGCTCCTTATTACCAAAGTTGTTATTTGCTGAGTGGCTTTCAGTGGACCAAGTCAATGGTGGTAGTTCTTCAATGAACTCATCAGATGAGTCTTTGATGATGTTGGGAAATGGGTTTGATCAGAATTCATGTTTCCAAGAAGATTTGATGCATATGTCATCATCATCAGAAGGAGCCTTTGGTGGTGGAGAATATCAGAATAGTCTAATAAGTCATTGTTCATCAGCAACCGAAGAAGTGTACAATTCACAGGTTAATAAGTTCTCAAATCAAGTTGTTGGAAATGATGTCATTCAAGATTACATTGATGGTGCTGATTTGTGCAGCAATTTCAGCCTCATCAACAATCCTGCAATGTATGTTATGAGTAATTCAGTATGAGGACAAAATTTCAAATCCAACTCAGAAAAGAAGAATGTCTTCTTACTTATAATTTATTATTGTTATACATTACATAATAAAACCAAACAAATTTCAGTAATATAGTATACTTAGATGAACTCAGAAGGATATATATACATGTAATTTCTTTGTATTTACTATTTAATTGTGATTCTTCAGATTTGATTTTTCTGATGTAAATTTGATTCAAATAAAGATGTTAAAATCTGCTTAGTCTTAATTTATAGCATTTGTTTATAAACAAGTTACTAATGTTATTTGTGAATATTATAATGCTGAAGTCAACTGTGAACTCTGCTTCTGAGTTGATATGACATGCCATTGAGCATTTAATTTTGCCATGATCAAGAAATTAACTCATATCTTTAGGTAATTAATAATGGTCTTTTCACTTCAAGTAATTGCAAATTCAGTACACCCTCAATTTAATATATCTTTCATAGTGATAATAAATGAATGAATAAAGAAAGTAGAAGAAGGAGTACTTTCATTGATACTAACTTTGAGGGTCTTTTGAGCACATGAATGGTATTTAATTTAATCTATGGAGCAAGCATTGAATTTTAAACCTCTGGGTTGGAATTGTACCCAACATATTTGTGAAAGTAACATTTACCAGTGACCAAAGTACCAAAACATAGAAGCCAAGTTGACATATTTGACTCCTCAGTTACCCTGCAATGCAATTGACATCATTATTATGGTTCATTTAATGGCAATGAGCGTTGCTAGCTGACACGTGGAATTTGGCCCCTCTATGACATTCCTTGGAATACTTCAATTCTAATGACTTTTTCCTATTTATGATATATACATCTGTGCCTTGTCTTTTCTATCTTTTGTCCACTGGTTCATATTATAGTTTTTTCACTCACTCAATGCAGCTTCTATACTCTCCCTAAACATTTAACACCTATCTATCTATAATATATCAAAATCAGTAATGTATCAGTTCAATTTCAATAGTTAAGTAAAAGATTGGAAGTTGTTATTTGAAGTTTATGATTATGATGATCACTGTTACTTGAATATGAGAGTACATTTATATTGAAGCAAAGAATCTCTCTCACTATCTGATAGCTATTTTCAGGATCCTTCAAATCCCAGCACTTGCTTTCTCTGAGTATTATTTTGTCATTTTGCATCATTTTCTCTCTAAAGGGATTGTGATGGTTATTATTTTTTTGCTTTTTATGCTGTCATTGAGAACCTTGATGGATTGCCATGGACATGGTGGTTTTGCACTTCATTAAATGCAAGCCTGAAAAACTCCAAGCCTATTTATTGTCCTCAGTTTTCAATTTGACTCATCCCATCACTTCACTTCACTTGATCTTTTATTTTTCTTCTGCAACACTCTAACTCTTGTTATTATTAGTGTGGCAATGAAGTAGTAGTAGTGGTGGTAGTGGTGGTGAAGATGGGGAAAACACCATGCTGTGATAAACATGGAGTGAGAAGAGGTGCTTGGACTCCTGAAGAAGATGAAGCATTGGTTGAATACATTAAGAAGCATGGCCATGGAAGTTGGAGAACACTCCCAAAGCAAGCAGGTGCAAGTTTCAATAGTTTCCTGTGTCATTGCATTTCCATTTCTTCTTCTTATTTGCCTCTGCATTATATATGCTTTGTTTTCTTCTCTAGTGTAGAGTTTTTACAACTTTCTGAAGCTATAAAAAAAAAAACCAGAAAAGCTAGCACATTCTTGAATTTGATTGGTCAAGTCTTTGATGAATATATATAGAGTTAGAATCAACATGGTATTATAATTCTACTCTTGAGAAATGGTTCACCGGATCAAAAGATAAGTTCAATTCATTCAATGTATTTAGGTTCTAAAAATTGGTTAAATGTTGTAAGAAAAAATGAACAAACAAGACACAACATTATATGATTCTATGACATGATTTCTGAGAATTACATTCTGTTACTGAATTCTAATCCTTAAACTTGATTCTAATTAAGGTCTCCTTCGATGCGGGAAAAGCTGTCGTCTAAGGTGGATAAATTACCTTCGCCCTGACATAAAGCGCGGAATGTTTACTATTGAAGAAGAAGGTGCAATCATTCAGCTCCATGGCATGCTTGGAAACAGGTACCTAGAATCTTCTTTGTTCCATGGAAATTGGAAATTCATAACATAGAACATTAGAACAATATTAGTGATTGAATTCTATTATGCTTGTAATGTTACATTCAATTTACTTTTAGGTGGGCTGCTATAGCATCCCATCTTCCTGGAAGAACAGACAATGAAATCAAGAACTTTTGGAACACGCAACTGAAGAAGCGCCTGCCTCGATCCTCTTTCGCTCCTGATCATGCTAATCTTAAGTCCGAATCTCCTTCCACGCGCCACATGGTGCAATGGGAAAGTGCTAGAGTTGAAGCTGAGGCAAGGTTGTCATTAGAATCCTCATTGCATAATTCATTTTCAGCAAGCAAGTCTTACCAGGATCACTTTCTCCAACTCTGGCATTCTGAGGTAGGACAGTCGTTTCGCGTGATCAAGTCCAAAGAAGAAGAAGAACAACAACAAGCAGTTGTGACACAGAATCTTGCATCACAAGCATCATTATTGTCTTCGTCGAAATTGGAGTCGAGTTCTGAAGTAGTCTCATTGAAGCTGAAGAACACTGAAAGCAGTTCCTTTGCAAACATGACACATGAACAACAAAAGAGTAGCAGTAAAGCGAATAAGCCTGAAGACGGCGGCGCGGCCGAGTCAGTTTCAGGCTACTATGAGTTTCTTGACACTTCTGATTCTTCAATAAATCATCTGCTAGATGTGCCTGATGGTGAAGTGTTATTCTTAGGACAGAATGACAATTTCCTCAATAATACCCTTGATGGTAGATGTGAGTAAGAGTCTTTATAATATGCTTTGAATTTGATTTTAGTAGTATAATCTTGTCACAATGTTGCTGCAACTAATTTGAGATCTTAATAATTTCCTTGTCATCATTGATCATATCATTAAATATTGAACAAAAGGAATGGAATAATAATTTAATTTCTTTGTCCTTCAAAGTAGATGAGACATAGATATGTATATTATTATATACATGCCAACATAACAAATTAAGAGTCTCTATATAGACACATAAGGAAATGAACATTGAACTAAATTTTTGCATGACATAATAAATTAAACCAGATCACACATATTTGAATGGGAAGAGATGAAAGAAGAAGATGCAGAAATAGCAATTCACATGTTTTTTTTTTTTTTTTTTTTTTACAA
>JASCZI010272030.1:42117-53252 GCA_036250425.1 Stylosanthes scabra
TGACCAGCGAGCGCGTGATAGTGGAGTTCTCCCCAAATGTGACATTTCCTCCTGGAAGGGTAATCTTTGTAGGTTTCCCATAGATGTCTGAGCTAAACCCTCTTCGAGAATGTTTTGACTGTGCTTGAAACCATGAGGTACATCTTTTCCAAATTCTGGTTCAGCATAGTTATCAAATTCCTGTTGTGTATCTTTTGAAGATCTACATGTCATCGATGGGTTGGCTTCAGAGTGAAAGCTACCATCGAATGACAGTCTCCTTGCAATTTTGTTCTTTCTCATGTGATCTTTCTCGGTTTCAATCGTTAAATTTGGGAACTTCATGAAATCAGAAACAGAGAAATCTTTATCTAATAGGGGGCAATCAGTAAAGTCAACCACCTCACCTCTAATGTCCTCATGCATCTTCTCGGAACCACTTGGGTTATGCCAATTCAGTTCTGTGTCCATCATTGCAGTGTCCAGCAAATCATTTTGAGCGGACTCTCTACTTTTGAAAGATGAACGGGACTGTTCCAACTGCACTGGTGCAGCTTTGAATTTCCATAGATCACACGATGACTGGGGAAAGCTGGCAGGGTTTCTCATTGTAGTCATGCTGGATCTTTGCCTTGGCTCGAAAAATTCTTCCATGGTTGAACTAGCATTTCCCAACTTATTGGATCTCCCAGCATCTTTCGGCATACCAAGATCACAGAATTTTGGCATAGCAGAGGAATCAGGAACAGCCTCAACTACTTGATTTAATGTGTTGAATTGCAACAACTCCTGAAGACATATTTCATCCATCTGATGACTACTTGTATGAGTTTTCCTTTTTCTTTCATTGTCATAACACTTATCCGAGTCTAGTTCTGATGACACCGAAGAGGAGCAGTCTGTCATTATGGATTTTGAATCCTCCCGCTCTCCATACTTACAGAAAACACTGAACAGAGAAATACTTTCTTCTGGAACGTTGTACTTTTCTAAAACATGCATCCTTTGTTCATATGAACAACTAAGAAATTCGTTCAGTGTGACCCCTGAAGATAGTATAGAGTGTGCCGTTAAAGGATTTACTCCAGGAAATTGTGTAAGAAATGACTCTGCAAGAGTTACTGACTCAGTCATTTTAGGATACAGACCCATTTTCGATTTGGTGGCACTCTTAATGCAGCTTATAATAACTTCAGTTGTCAATTCTGGTGAGTAAGAGAAGAAGATCTGCAAATAAATTCCCAAGCTTGCTGCTGCAGCATAAAGTCCATCTGAGAATTCCATTACAGTTGAAAGGAAGTTAAATTCTCCCTCAAAGACCTGAAAAGACAAGAAAACATATGGAAACCAGTAGATAAAGTATGAATTGCAACTAACAAGCACCACAACAATGATTCTCGTATTTTAATGGATCATGTTTACATCATATAAAATGCAGATTCAGCAATTTAATTTTGCATGTTCCCTCACGTTAACTGCCTACTGTCTTCCGAGCATAAAGTTCCCCTTTTCACAGGAGGTGTATACTAGATTGTCTGCTCAATTAAGCACTGTTCTTCCTAATTATCTAAAGGGAAGTCCTAAAATGGGAAAGCTGAGGCTGAGCTAGAAAACTAGCATTCCGCCGAAAAGGCTTCTCTGAAGTAACTCCTAAAGAAAGCATCTGGCTAACAAGTCACCGACAAGCAATTGATCAGTTTCGAACATACTAGGTATTGCAGTATTTTATGGAAGTTGAGCCAGAAATAAATATTAATACACACGTATATATGTATATTGCAATTTATAAAAGTGAAATTACCAGAAAACAGCCACGGAAGTAGAAACTCAGCAATGTCAGAACATCTGCTGCAATATTCTCAATACATAAATGCAAGCTTGAAGATGCTTCAGTAACTGATGTTGCTTTCTTCAAAAGATTTGTACTATCATACCATGCCAAGCAAATTGCAGAACTTAGTATAATATCTACAGGTAAATCCAAATCACGTTCAACAACTTGAATTCCTCCTTTCTCCATCCCAAGAATTACTTGGTAAGAGCTTCTTCTAGAGAATATCACTTCCTTATCTACGTTTTGAGTATTCACAATAATAACTGATCCATTAAAAAGCTCCATGCTTCGGTGACCATGGTCAGTTTTTGATGCAGCTATTGGTGGCACAAAATCATCTGCTTCAGCTGCAACACGTGAATATTCTATGTTGGCAGGTGTAACTTTTGGAACGCAAGCTTTAGCATCTGTAGACTCTACTGCAAAATTACATTCCCGGCTAACAGTTGCTTTTTGAGGGTTTAAGAAGTAATCAAGACTGCTGATCTCCGACATAGACTTAAATAACATAGAAGCCCTCTCAGCATCCTTTTCAAGTAATGGCTCTTGACTCTCTTTTTTAGAAGATCCACGTTCCAATTGTTTGACTGAAGCAAACTCTGTGGGACCAATGTCAAGCAGAGACATACTGTCAGAAAGCAACTTCTGCAACTCTACACTTTGTTTATTGTCATGATCATCTGTAGTATCATCAGATAAAACAAGATCAAATACCGATTTTCCATCCTCACAAAATTTCTCTATGAAACCTTGTTTCTTCAAATCTACCTTGGCCCATATGTTCTGATGCCAACTAGAAATTTTGTAATTGCATTCATCTTCTTCTAGTAGATCCCAGTTTAAGTATATTCCATCAGATGCAGATAGGGGACGGGTCTTCAAGTTGGAAAAGAGTTCTTGAATGATATCATGCAGAGATAAAAGCTTTTTGCAATCAGAGATAACAGGTACAGGCAATGATTTGAATTTGTCATCAATTAGTGTTATCTCATTGCAGACAATCAATTCATCAAAATTCTTCAAGTTAAACTCTTTCTCAAATATCCAGTTACTTGATTCTAGAATATCTGATGATGATTTGTGATAGAAGGCTTCAATGGTTTGAGTGAAATCCTCATCAAGGAACACAAATTCCTGAAATGTCACTAGATTCATGACCAAATTAAAATTACTATTGGCCTGAGATATACCCTGCAGGGCACCAAAATGTTCAGTTTCCAACATATTTATAAGATCACTTTCTGCTGACATGTGTGATAACACCAGGCTTTGCTTTGATCTGCACTCATCGGAGAGAAGTTTCACCATATCATAACTAGAGTTGCCATCCGTGATGGATTGGCATTCTACATCAAAATTAAGAGATTTGGTAGAATCAAAGTACGTGCCAACAATTTCTACCATAGATAAGCACGTGGGAATTCCCAATCTTTCTTCATCCACTTCTAAATTTAGAAACATGTTTTGGCCTGAGCGTGAAGGGTGACGAACAGAAATGTTATCTTCAAAAGAACATGCATCATCCTCCATTAGGTACTCTGAAAGAGCATTTTCAACAAGAGGTATTGCTTCCAGAGCCTCATAAGGAAACTGCATTGATGGCTCAGGCTTGAACATTTCCTGTTCAGAAAACAGAACAAGTAATTCTCTGTGAACTACAAGGATGCGCATACGAACTGTTAAAATCTTTGTTAATGAATGTCATTATTCCTAAATGTCTAGAGCCTGTAAAAACGGTGAGTTTGACTATAAGCTTCTGTTGTGCTAAAAAATTCATACCAAATTAGGCAATAATTTTACACGAAGGAATCAGATATTATTTAATTTAACTGAGTATATACAATAAACTCAAGCTTACACAAAGGAAACAATGCAAAGATTACGAAACGCAACTAACAGACTTGTTTAATTTCATGAAGATGTTCACAGATCATAAGATAAAGTCATAAAGTGAGTATATAAGCGTGCTGCTCATATAGTGTCGTTACCAGGCAATTTTCAACCTCTGGTGTTTGATGCAGCATTTGTAGCCTCTCTTTCTCAGTGAAGCAACCATTCTCCTTTGAAATCCAAAGAGAAAATAAATAAATAAGGATGTTGAACCTGGAATGGCAAAATTCGAAATACATAACAAGTTCTAACAACAAATACTAAAAATAAGCATCTCTCACCAATAGTGCATCTAGCTCAGGTGTTTCGAATTGAATCACTTCGTACGTCTTCCTGCTCTTATCACCACAATCAATTCTTTTACTCTCCTATGAACAATAACACTAAGACTTTAGCCATAAACCAAAATAAAGAAATAAAATAATAACAATAAGAAAATTTATTAGAGAGAGAGAACGAGAATCATGTAGCTACCTTCGAAAATTTAATATCAGCTCCAGAGCCAAAATTTCTACAGCTCTCGCGTCCATTCTCTTCAAATGACGCCTCAACTTCTTGCTGAAGTGCAATCAAACCATCCAAATAGCACAATCACTTAGAATTGCATATAGATAAGGTTTCAGAGCAAAAAATGTGGTATCGATGATATAGAATTGCATATAGATGATTCATATATTGCTCATCAAACTTATGCAGAGAAAAACAAGCTTCTATGCAACAGAGAAGTTCAACTCACCTCGGGATTCCGATTTTCACAGCTTCCGCAGCTGAATGACGAGGAGCGATCTGGATCTGGATCTCGAGCAGGAGATTGAGCAGAAGCCGAATCTTCGAGATCGCGAAGTTCGAGATGGATTTTGTGAGGGAGAACGCACGAGAGGAAGGTGGAGAGAGCGGCGGCGATAGGCAGTGGTTCAATGTGGTGGGAAACAGGTAACGTGGAGTCAAATCGGAGGATGTCATGCACGGCCGATGAAGGCGGATCGTGGAGGCGAGGGACGGGGAGGTGCAGGAACCGTTGCGACGGAGGGAGAGCGAAGTAGTCGTTGTTCAGAAAGCGAGTTCGCATTATTCGGACGAAGAAGAATAATGGATTTTGAAAACGAATTGAATTTCGCGCTTTAAATTTGATATTTATAGCGCATAGGATTCGGACCTTGGTGCAGATAATCAATTCGGGTACAAACCGAAAAGGAACCGAGCGTTAGTATTTGCTCCGATGGCCCAATATTGAATCTTAAGCCCATTAGCTACATTTTTTGGTGACTAAGCCCATTAGCTATATGTTTAATCATTATTTAATTTTCACACATTATTATCTCATCTCATTATTAAGAAAAAAATGATTGATAAGTTTGATAACTATTCTTCTTGGAAATTATTTATTTTCACACTCTTATGAGATTATCTGTTCTTAGATTTATTTGATGATTCCTTAGCCTTCTAAATATAGAACGGTGCCCACCTCAGCAGTAACGTTATCCACTATTCTCTCTTCTTCATCTTAAAAAAATACATACATTAACTAATGATTGCATGTCCATGACGAAAGGAACAGCATTACTCCTAGTCAAAGCTCCACCAAGGTGTATAACTACGAGCCACGTACACTAACTGTCCGACACGTGTCACATGCATATGGACGCGGTTGCGTCACACGTGTCCTCAAATTTTAGTTGCCAAGTGCCACAGCCATGCAAATGTGGCAGAGCAGTGTAACATGTCCTTCTCTATATACCGTTCTTGAGAACCATGTTTTGTCAATTGAAGTAACTTCTTTCTTCAGTTATATCACAAATCTTTTCTCTCTGTTAAGATTCAAACTTTCAATCATGGATTCTAGACAAGTCCAAAGTCATGAATACGATGAACATCACAATCACCCCCATGGCCATGATGTTGGCATTGGCATACATCAAGGTATAGTATCTACAAATTTATTTATAATGTTTGTGTATGTGAATGCTTTATATTTTGTTCTTCTGTTGTTAATTTTAATTTACATGGTTCAGAAGAGCACCAACATGACCATGAGAAGAAGTCTGTTCTTAAGAAAGTCAAGGCAAAGGCTAAGAAAATCAAGGACAAAGTCACCAAGCATGGTCATCATGATCATGATCATGACCAGTATCACTATGAAGGTCAACATATCCCTGATGATCATGATTTGGATGAGGAAGATGATGAAGATGAAGAAATGGTTGAAGACCCTGAAGTCCATGGTGCACCAAGTATGTTGTAGTATAGAAAAATTTTGTCCCATAACAGAAATATTTTTCTTCTCTCTTATGTTTGTCTCTTATTGTTCTGCAGTTTATGATAGTGCTGCAATTAGAAGTGCTATACCAGGACAAACACAAAACTTGGGGAACCATAATAATGTTCATTTAGGAGGTACATCAGTTATGGGAGTAGAACCCCATCATCATCACCAGCCAAGAGTTATAGTTGTTTCTTCAACTACTCCTGAACCTGATCCAACTAGAACATTTGTTGGGGTTGGAGAAGACAAGGCAATGCATGGTAAGGTTAATTTGGAGAGACCAATGGGGTTGGAGGAAGATCCTCATGCACCACATAGAAGTCCTCTATCACATGCTCCTGCCAATTACCAAACCAAAGTCACTGATCCTACTGGGGCAGGTAAGTAGGAACTTAAATATAGTTTATGTAACATGTTAATGTTAGCACCAAACTGAGTTATTGTTTAACAGGTGGTAGAGAAATTGATATAGCCCCAGTTGAGAGATCATTGGAAAGAATGAATATCCAAAATGAACCAAGACTTAACACAGAATCAAAAGTTCTTCCAACTATTTCTGAGACTCAATATCCTTCTCATCTTGGAGGTCATCACCACCAGAACCAATTTGCACCTGAGCTTTCAACAGCTACTAAAACTCCATTCCCAACAGCTGATGTTAGAAGCCATGATCAGCACTTGCCACACTTGTCAAGTGAAATCAAAGCTCAATATCCATCTGCTGGAAGCCATGATCAATTCGTGCCTGAATTTTCTAACACACTCTACCCTCCAATTAGAAGCCATGACCAACAAAACTTGCAGCAAGAGTCAACAATTCAGTATCCTTCTGCTGGAAGCCATGATCAGTTTTCAGTGGAACCAATTCCTAGAAGCTCTAATACATATGAACAAAATCCTTTGGAGTCAACAATTCAGTATCCTTCTGCTGGAAGCCATGATCAGTTTTCAGCAGAACCAATTCCTAGAAGCTCTAATACTTATGAACAAAATCCTTTGAAGTCAACAATTCAGTATCCTTCTACTGGAAGCCATGATCAGTTTTCAGCAGAACCAATTACTAGGAGCTCTAATAATACATATGAACAAAATCCTCTGGAACCTGCTTTTGACACTGCCACTTCAAGGGTTGAAGAACCATCCCAACAACCATATGAAGCAATGGAGAAACCATCAAGTCAAAGCAGTTACACTGACAAAATCTCTTCAGCTACTTCAGCCATAGCTGATAAAGCCATCACTGCTAAAAATGTTGTGGCCTCCAAGCTTGGATATGGTGAAGAAAACATGAGCAGTGACAAACCATCGAACCAGAACCAGAGCAGTTACACCGAGAAAATCTCGTCCGCAACTTCTGCAATAGCAGATAAAGCTGTGTCAGCTAAGAACACAGTAGCTTCAAAGCTCGGTTATGGCGGCAGCCATGAAGAGACACAAGGTGTTACAAACACAACACATGGAGATCATGCTTCTTCTGCTTCCCCAACAGAATATGGGAAGAGAGTAGCTATGTCCTTGACAGAGAAACTTGCACCGGTTTATGGAAAGGTTGCTGGTGTAGGAAGTGCAGTGAAATCAAAGGTTCCAGGAACTTCAACTGGGAGTGAAAGCGATAAAGGAGTGTCAGTGAAAGACTACTTCGCTGAGAAGTTGAGGCCTGGAGATGAAGACAGAGCTCTATCTGAGGTTATATCAGAGACTCTGCATCATAAGAGGAACCAAGAAGAAGAAAATGTGGTTCATGGAGGGGAAGTGGAGAAGGATGTGAAGAGGGTGGTTTCTGATGCAGTTCACAAGAGAGGAGAAGAAGAGGAGGAGTATGAGAGAAGGAAGAGGATACCAATGGGGAAGGTGACAGAGTCTGAAGAAGTGAAGAGAAGGTTGGGGAGTGGGGATGAAGAGACAGAGAGAAGGTATGAAGAGAGCTATGTGAATAGTTCTGGGAAGAGTGTGGTTAATAAGGTTACGGATATGGTTTTCGGTTCTTGGTTTACCAAACCGGATGAAAATCAACCATCACAAGGTTAGAATTCTCTCTTTTTCTAATCATGCATTTATGATGTTTAAGAACAAATTAACGTTGTGTTTATTGTTTAATATCTGTGATGATTTCAGGTGGGGAACATGCTAAGAACTCTGGTGCTGTTGAGGTGGATCATGAGGTGGACCAACCTGCGAATGCAAGACGGCTCCATGAATCAGCTAATTGATGAGGAATTAGATTTAGTGCTGTCTCGTGATGTGTTGTGTTTGTGTACATGTTTTAGATTTTGCATTTTCTGATGATTTGCTCTTCTGTATGTGAACGTTGTGTTATACTGTTATATACCTATTAACTTAAGGTGCATGCTCACATACTAGTAAAGGCATTTTGATTAAAAAAAATATTTTTATTTAAATAAAAATGGTGGGACCCACTTATCTTCTCCCTCATTTTACCATGTACACTCTAATGCTAGTTTATACTCGGTACAATGAGTAAAAATGAGATGGTGTTTCCACTATGTCGTGTGACTGACTAAGGAAAATAGTGATCGTGTTAATATTATGGATTTATTAGGCTAATATTATAAATGGTTATTATTATTATGATTTTTTATTCACTTATAGATAAGCGAGTACAAAAAATTTTTTTAGTATGTTATTTTTTCGTTTTTAACATAGTTTTTTCATTTTTTTTCTCCGAGGATTATACATTGGTATTCGTTTTTTTTTTGTTCTTGGCATATAATATAATTTTTTTTCTTTCTCAGTAGTTTTCTGTGCCAATCGTTTTTTTTCCCTCAAACATAGTTATGTGCCGCTTCAAACTTCCTATTTCTCTTTCTCCTCTTTGTGGTAGTTTCTTCTGCATTTATGTGGTTCTGTCTGCACCTTCTCTCGGCAGTTTCATCAACCCCTTTCTGGGAGTTCTGTCTCCACCTCGCCAGTTTGATCAGTCTCTTTTTGGAGTTTTGTCTCCACCTCGACATTTCGTCTTTTTTTGGAATTTCGTCTTCATCTTGTTATAGCAGTTTCGTCAATTTTGTTGTGACAGTTCTGTCTGCACCCCGTTCCGACGATTCCGTCTGCACCTCGTCATGGCAGTTTCATTCTGCATAATGCGGCAGTGAGTTCCAATTTTTTTATGGCAATTTTTTGAAGCTGGCAATGGACCCAATCAAGAAGCCTCAAATCCCCGATCTCAATCTCCCCGCCCCACAGGACGCTGAAGCTGGCCCCTCTCAGATTCTCACCATGCAGGTACGTGTTTTTAAATTTTAACCAACTACCTTATTCAATTCATAACTAGCAAGTCTAGACATATGATTAAAAAAAAAATTTTGAAAATGAAATTCAGGATCCTAAGGCTAAGTTTGTTGAAGTGGAAGCCACTACTGTAGCTGTTACTTCTAAAAGAAAGGCAGCGCAGGCTTATCAGAATGGGAGCAAAAGGTTTAAGGGCGAGTGAGTGATCAAGAGAAGGGGCATCATCGTAGTTGAAGAATAAGAAGATCAAATTGACTATGTTTTGTCGTTTAATTTGTGTGCATTTCTTTCTAGAAGTTTTCCGTTTTCAGTTCGGGGCAACTATGCTTCCACAGATGTGTACGTTTACTTTCTGGTCCAGTGCAGTGTAATAAAGGAGTGAATGTTTCATAATGATGGTATAATGCAATTCTGCCTTTTATTTAATTTATGGATTTCTGTCTCCCCCTTTGCTAATATTGGCATTTTCCTAGGATTCATTTTGACGTGCTTCCCTCTTTTTGTTTTTTGGTTTTTCAATAAGCCAATTTGACATAACCGAATTTAACAAAATAAAAATAATAATGAATTGTTCTTAAATTATATAATGGGATCAACATCTAATAAAAATTATTAATTTAAAAGTGATTAAATTTTATAAATAAATATACATGTAATTTTATCATTTTCAAAGTCTATTTTGATAGATTTTGGTTTGGTGATTTTGTTTTAAAAGAATTATTTTGGGATCAAGCTTTATAGGTGTTCATTTCACCAAATCTTCTACTACTACTACTATTAATTTTTTTATATTATTATTATTATTATAATAGCCTTTACTAATTTGATATTAGAAAAGTATAGGTTACCAATAATTTTCTAACCAATAAATCAGCTAATAAAAAATAGAACATGAACATTCACAATGGAAGCTATAGAACATCTGAAACCTAAAACAACCTCAACCAACATTATATTTTTTTAAAAACAGAACATTCGAAACTTAAAAACAGAACATCTGAAATATAAAGAAATAGAACATCTAAATTAAGTTGTTGACTGATGTTGGCTGAATTTTTATTGGTTGCATGGTTGTTTTTATATATATTTTTTTTTGGTTATGTTGTTTTTATATTTAATTGTAAACTTTTTTATGCTTAATTCACTTTTGTTTTTGGTCCACACGTTTAATTCACTTTTATTTTTTGTGTTGTATTTTTTTTTTGGTCTGGTGTTGTATGTTTAATTCACTTAACTTTTTCTATTTCTCCATATGTTTTTGTTGTCATATCAGTTTTTCCATTTTAATATGTTTTTGGACATGTCCATCTTAATTTGAACTCCAAATCTCCCATTTTTATTTTTGGGTCGTTCGCTAGTCCAAAATGTTATCAGTTTTTGGTCAGGCCTCTGAGTTATTTTTTTGAAAACTTTAGCCCAAATAAATGCATGCAATTTTTCGCGGAAACGGTGCGTATAGGGGAATCAGAATTCAGAAGATGGAGCAGTGTGCATCTTCTTCCTTACCCCTTTAGGGTTTACAGACTCAAATTTGACCCTCCATTTCTTCTTCCCAACCACCGTCCACACCACCGACCATGCACCGTATCCCGCAATGGCACCATTTCCCTTCTCAAACTTCAATTTCTCGTCATACACTCTAAATTATCGCGCCAACACGGTACGCTTTTTTATCACTTGATTTTATCGTTGGGATCCTAGGCCCAATCTGTTCTGAGTTCTTAGGTTTCAACTCTATTGATTCTTGTCAAATCTCTAGCTCAATGGGCATATCGAACCTGCCATTACAAAGGAGAAAATCGATTCTTTTGTTTAGTGTTTCACAGCTTCATAGATGATAATGGGTTCGAGCAATGAATTCATTAGTCCTTTTAGGTCATAGGATGGTTCACAAGATTTCACATTGTGTGAACATTTGTA
>JASCZI010272030.1:60899-83670 GCA_036250425.1 Stylosanthes scabra
AGGATACATAATAGAGAGAGATTGATGAAAATTATATATTACAATTTTGAGAAACAAGATACAAAATACAAGCTATTTATAAATAAAAATCATAATCAAAATATTAATGTCTAATATTCTATATTTATGAGGTGTATCATGTTAATAATTATAAATATACTAATTAATAGAATAATATTTCTAACACATAATAACATAAATTTTTTTTGTTATGTATATTTTGGGAAAATCAAAATGCTAAGTTATTTCACTAAATCAGTCGTTTTACCGGTTATTATATATTTATAAATATATAAATGTGTGCGTTGTTTTATACATTTTCAATCTATTTTTGTATTAAAATTTTTATTTTATGCTAATTGGTAATTTGATGCCTTATTTTTCTAGACATTAGTAAATATAAGCATAATTGTTCAAATAAATATAATTAGTTTGTTTAGAGAGTTTAATGCTTTGTAATATTGATAGCTTGTAGTAAATTTATTGAGAAAAAGGAAATAATATTTTCTCTGATGGATCTCTGCAATGGTAGCCAACAAGGCTGATATCAGAATAAGATCAAATCTACAGTTTCATAGAAGAAAGCAGGGGCCCATATGTGATTCTTCTTTTGCTTGAAATTTATGTGGCTTTTCCCACATGTGATGTTCAAGTTTGAATAGCAGTCATCACTCAAACAAAGTAGGTGGAATTTGTCTCAGCAGAAATAAAAATGGAAAGAAAAGTTATATTGTACATTTCTAAATTCTCATAACTGATGTTGATAAGTGATAACATAAACATTTTCTTTGTTTCCAAATGTGTAAGTGAGTCAGATACCAAGATTTTTTTTTTATCTATGTGGTAAATGCCATGGTCAATAATGGAATTTCAATTGAATAATAAATTAATAACGTGTCAACTTTGTCTCAATAATTTTGCTTTGTGTCAATAGCAGAATGACAGAGATTCAAGAGAATGACTTACATATTCACAGAAATAATGTAATGTAATCTATGAATCTATGATGTATCAGTATATTGAATATGACTAGTGTGGAAAATTTTGAATCTACTCAATGATGATATCAATTGTTTAGATCTCACGCAAATAAATTTGTACCACCATTATTAACCTTCAAAGTTAATTATTCTCTTGTTTAAACCCAAAATAATTTAGCGAAATATATCAAATTATTTAACGACTTTTAATAAATAATTTTCGCTGAATCAAAAAAAATCATATTAAACATAATTTAAATCATATATTTCTTTCTTTGGTGTTTTTTTTTTTTGTTTCGTAACAACGATTTAAATTCAGATATCCAACTTCACATTTATCATATCCAGATATTCTAATTTACATTCATCCTAGTGAAAGTCATATGTTCAAGTCAATAAAAAGTTTTTTTTTTCAAGTCAATAAAAAGTATTATTGCAGAGGTTTAAATCATATAACATAACATGCAACTAATTTATGTTAGTCAAATAGTTAGCTTATTCGTTTATTTAAATATGTATTGTGAGTTTGAATCATGTCTTATTCTTATATATGCAGTAGCAATAAACCATAATCAGTTAATTAAAAGCTTTAAAAGTATTTTTTTTTCGAAATAAGATTATATTTTAAAAAAAAAATTGCTAATTTCATTCAAATTGCGAAAGCTAACACACTCAGCAAAATTAGAGGAAAAAAAAAAGGCAAAGAATAATTAAAAGCAGACAAAAGAAGAAAAAAAAAATCTTCATGATTGAGGAAAAAACATGAGTGATATTATGAAGATGTGTTACATAATGGAGCATGCATGAGGGTTATCATCACTGAAGAGTGAAGCAACAGCCTCATCAGAGGCCACAGCAACAGAATAAACAGAAGGTGTGTGGAAGAAAGAGTGAACTCCAGTTGTAGCTTCCCTCTTATATGCATCATTGTAGTAATGGTTTACAATGTAAGTTGGGTACTTATAGAATGATGCAAAATGAGAATTCCCTCCTAGAAATGGCCATGGCTCTGCTACTTTCCCTGCACGTTTTATTGCCTTCAATACCTTCTTCTCCTCTAATCCATACCCTTTTACTGTTATCTTTTGTGCCTCCATTTCAACCTCAACCTCATCCACTCCTATAAAATGCAGAAAATTCCACATTCAAAATTCAAAATTATGAAAACAAATGTGCTATATGTTAAAAAGTTTGTCAAATTTTGATGACATGGACAAAAAACAATAGAAAAGTGGGAATTGTATATGTCAGATGAGATTAGTTCACTGCATATATATGCATGAGCCTGAAATCTTGGCTTTCTACTTGCTTGTACTTGTGGAGTTACCAACTTAAAGTGAGTGAGTAACACAATCATTTCACATGGGATTTACTTTTGGTTTATCAGGGTATCCCGAATCCGATAGGTAAATGACTAATCCGTCGCGGATCTAAGCCATTTAAAGTTTTGTCGCTTGCCAATGAATTGTTGCGTGCACAAAGCGAAATTCGAACATGCGATACTTACTTAAGTGGAATAATAAGCTGATGACTAGACCAATCCAAATTGATTATTTCCCATAAGATTTTAATTTAGAAAAACATAACATAAAAACTGTTCCTCTGGCCCATATATGTCTACATATGTAAAAATTAAAGAGATAGAAACAAATAGAATAGGTTGAGTGAAAAAAAAATGTAATGTACCTTTGAGCTTGTAGAGAGCTCTCTTTAATTTTGAAGCACATCCCTCACAGTCAAGATTTGGAACTCTCACCTCTACCATATTCTGCAGATGCAAACAACCTCAGTTACAAAATGTATTCTGTATTTGCATGTGTCATAAAAGAGAAACAATAGAGAAGAAGAAGAGTTACTTACAGACATTGCTAGATAGTTTTTTAAGCCTTAGAAGTTTAGACTTCAAAGTTTGAAGTAACACCAAATCTAAACCAGTTTGTGAGAGAGAATGAAGAAGTGAGAGGCATACACCATGCATCAATATATGCACTATGAAGGGTCTCTTTTAAACAGTTATAGGCTCACAAAAATAATTAAAAAGAAAAGGGTTATTAGGATCTTGAAATCTTAAAAAAAAGAGTGGCATGCAACAATAGTATTAATATAATAATATTTGAGGCGTGGGAAGTGGATCCCAATTTTGAGGCACACTCTCTCCCTTTGTGTCTGCTGCTTCTCTGTCTCTTGAATTGAAACTGGACCACCATGTATTTGCTTTTCAGCTTTCTCTCTGTGTTTGACACACAACACAAAATGATTACTACCTGCATATGTTGTTGTGTAGGACATTCTCCAACGATGCTGCATGGGGTGTCTCCACTTATTTCATAGTAAACTTTCCCAGCATACTTTGTCTAGTTTTTAACAAAATTAAGTGTATAATTATATTAAAAAAAAAAAGCAAAATTATTATCTTTTTTGAATTACAAAAAGGAATGATGATTGTGTTTAAGAGCGGATGTTTGTGCTTACTGTCAACATCAGTGCACAATTTTAAGGATAGTTACCTACTTTTATAGGGAGCGTTTCGAGTATAATTGGAATCAGGTATTCCTCTATTTTTAGTCATTGATCTTAATTAATTTTAATTATAAAATATATATGATTAAGATCGACGGCTAAAAATACAAGAACATGTGAATTCTCGGTTATGCCTGAAACGCTTCCAATTTTATATTGGTTAATGCACCAAAATTCAAAATCCTTTTCATTGTAGCTCCCTTAAATTCAAAATCCCTTAGAAGCCTGATTTTTCAACTGCATAAATTAGTTAAGACTAATTAATTAATCTAGATATATATTATTTTTTAATAAAGCTTTAACAAAAATTAGTGACAGAATAATGAAGAAGGATTATGTATAGAAAATGGTGAACAACTCACACATCCTCTTTATGTTCTGCATAATATCCTCATTCAGTGTGCAGCAGCAACAGTATATTCTCGCATGTGATGATCAAAAAGAGCAAAGAACACACATCACACTACTTGAATATCATCATCATCATCATCATCACTTTGACACCAATTTATCAGCAGAAGATGCAGAGAAGTCAACAAAGAAAGAAATCAGAAAAAAAAGAAAAAAGAATGTGAATTTAGAAGGGCTTGACATGCTTTACAGCATAAAGGTTGCAGTATCCAGAGCTATATATATAAATTCAGTTCATCTAACATTAGGAAAAGTTATTGTGATTTACCCAATTTTATATCTCTTCTTTTTAGGAATAGATCACAGATTTTATCAAGAGAAGCCTATAAGGCTATAGGATCTATCTAAGTGAACCTACTTTAACAGGATCTCTGATGTAGTTAGTTAGTTAACACATTATGCCTTATTCAATTGAAGAAATAAAAGAAAAGGATCTGAAAATAACAATGCTTATGATTTAAAATCATGTACTAATACATGTACTAATATATTAATGTAGTTAATTAAACTAACAAGTTGATTTAATTAACTCAAAAGGTTAGCAGATATAATAAGTAGAAAAACAAGAAAAGAAAGTGACTTGATAGAAGAAAGCAGAAGAGGTTGACATGACTCCATATGCAAAAGGAAGAGGTGTTTGCCATTTGAGCTACAAAAACTTGCCTCAACTTATTATGAGTGGTCAATGTGATGAGAGATAGAGCTTCTTCACACTCTCTTTTCTTTTCTTTTCTTTATTTTTCCCCTGCTAAACCCACTAGGAATTTTCATTTCATTTTTTTTAATTATTTTCTTAAGACTGCATGATGTATCCACATCCTTTGTATTTGGTGATGCCATGTTTGCTTTCTCCTTTAACGGATCTCTGACACTAAACATAAAAGGACTTTTTAGTCTTCTAAGATATTACCTAGTTTTAAATTCTTATCCTAATACTCATTCTCTCTTAACTAAAATAGATCCATAAAACATACACACAAAATTCAATGTTTATTTACCAAAGTTTGCTAATTTTCATAAAGTTTCTAATTCAATGGTTGTAAGTTGAGAAGGGGAAAAAGAAAATCACACTAGGAGAGAGTATTATCATTAGGGTGGATTAACTCAACTGCAATCAAAGTAATTAGAATCCAACAATTTTTTTTTTCCATGATATCCTCTGGTCTGATAAGTCGATGACTAATACCCTACGAATCTAAATTTCATTAAAGGGTTTGTCTGTCATTGAATTACTGCGTGCACAAAACAATATTCGAACTTCCAATACTTTTTTTGTCAGATGAATTGGATAACTGCTCAATCCTAAGCATTACATCACGAACGCATTCACTTTATATACTCCCACACCCAACAATTCACCTCTCTCTCGGCCACTGCCGAGTTTCGGATCTAAATGTATCAATACTTTTTTTTCCGTAAGCAAAGGGGCCAAAGGCCCAGAATGCACCAATACTTAGTTAAAGTGATTAATAAGCTAAGCACTAGAATCCAAATTAGTTAACTCGTCAAATTGTAAATAAATCCTAAAAATTTTCGAACTCTTTTTTTCCTGAATCAGAGAAAATATAATTTGAACTTTTTTTTTAACTTTATAATTCGAACTTATATTAAAAAAAAAAGAATGAGGACTTATTTTTTTGGGCTTAAGGCATTGAAGTTGGGCTTTGTTTAGTGGGCTATTTTTTTGGACTTGGTTTAGTGGGCTATTTAACGGAACTTATTTCAATCATCCGTTCGAAAAGTTTAATTACTAAATTGCCCTTCACTTTTAGCAGATAACTGTTGCTAGCTACTTGGATAAGGCTTTTTACTTTGTTGGTGGAAGAAGAAGAAGAAGAAGAAGAAGAAGCTGAAGCTTCTGAGTTCTATCAATGGCTTCCTCGGTTACCTCGTCTCTTCAAATCAGGTCAAAAGATTTTAGCTTTGTCTCTTACTATTACCACTCCTTGCTTTCTGTTATGCAATTTCAGTTTCTCTTCAACCAAATAACAATTTGCTGTGCTGCATTTTTGCACTTCCACTGTCGTTCAATGATGCGGATTATAGTGCTTGAAATGTTGAATTACAATGAATTCACGAGGAACCCATTATGGAAATTCAGCTTTCCAAGTCTCAAACTTTGACGCTGCTCAATTTTTCTGAACTCTCTCTCATTGCTTCAGCATATAAACGTGGTTTTTCCTTTACTTCTTCTTCATGAACTTCCCAACGAATTATGTTATTACTTGGGAAAATTTTTGGGTTTTGAGTTCACTGAGTATGGTTTTCAAGATTACCATGATTGTAGATAATAATGTTATAATTCATGTTCTTGGATGTTAACGAATGAAAGGTGCATTCTGGGTATTCGATGAAATGCTTGTGAGGAGAAGGTTAGCATTTTAGGAATGTTGCTACATTTCTTGATATGTTTTTCATAGTGCTAGAGCTACATGTTAAAGCTTGAAGAGGAGTACAACATGAAGTCCTCTAAAAAGTTTTACATGGTTTTAATAGATTCTTCCTCTGATTAATGTGAACATCAAGTTTAACCAGGGTTTGTACTTAATTTTGGATACTCTAGTGTGTTGTTTTTCTTGATTATTCATTTGTTGGATTCAATAGAGTGGTACAATTTATTGCATAATGGAAACCCATTAGTTCAAATTAATTAATTTATAAATTTGAAAAAGCTCACTGGTCATGTGCTAACCTATTTCAGCAATTTGAAGACCGTCTTTTTGGGCGAGAGAAATAGCCTTAGAGTTTCAACTCTTCCTGTTGCTAATGTTGGTTTCCGTAGAAAGACTACAGAATGTAAGGAGTCGCGAATTGGGAAGCAACCAATAGAAGTGCCATCCAATGTTACAATCAAATTGGAAGGGCAGGATATAAAGGTAAAAGGTCCACTGGGAGAACTTGGATTAACTTATCCTCGCGAAGTGATCGTTGAGAAACAGGAGTCAGGGGCTCTAAGGGTTAGAAAGGCAGTCGAAACTAGAAGGGCCAATCAAATGCATGGGCTCTTTAGGTACTTCATTTTACTGATCCCTCTTTTATTTGGGACTTGGGAACATATCATCTCTGTTTTTGGCTCAATACATGCTACTTGCCTTTGTACCTATTTCGCATTCCATTTATAGCTATTTTCTTAGTCCAGTTAAACAAAATCATAGTACAAGATTTAATCTATTAGTAGTGAACAAGATGACCTAGTATTTAGGTTATGCTTTTTCTTACTTGAATTTAACTTTCCATTGGTAATTTCAGGAATTGGTTGTTTGTGTCATGGAACTTCAGATGTAGTAGCATCCTAAAGGCTTTGATTAATTGATTTAGATTGATGCTTGCATTTGTGAATTATTTTCTAATCTATACTGTTAACTACATACATTTTCCAGATATTATTCACTCACTTTCATGTTGTTAGGCAACCTTTTCAATTGTGCATATGCATGCTTGTATATTAACTCTTACATGCTTCACAAATAAATGAATGAATGTGATTAGGACGCTCACAGACAACCTGGTCGTTGGAGTATCTAAAGGTTTCGAAAAGAAACTTCAACTCGTCGGTGTTGGGTATCGTGCCATGGTAGAAGGAAATGATATAGTTCTGAATCTTGGATTCTCTCATCCTGTTAGGATGACAATCCCCAATGGCCTCAAAGTGAAGGTGGAAGAGAACACCAGAATCACGGTCAGTGGATATGACAAATCTGATATTGGCCAGTTTGCTGCTTCGATTCGTAGATGGAGACCCCCGGAACCATACAAAGGTAAGGGTATCAAATATGCTGATGAGATTATAAGGAGAAAAGAAGGAAAAGCTGGAAAGAAGAAGTAATACCTGTCTGTGGCTTCACTTTTCATTTTTTCATTTATCTCATGTTGATTTTCTTCTTAGTAATGGAAAATACTAAAGTTCCTGGCCAAAGAAATTGATATTGATTATCATAAGCTAGAATCACATCTTCTCTCCTCATGGTCTTATCATAGCCAAAACTGTTGTCAATGTTATTAGTGTGGTTATGAAAAGAAATCTATGATACTAGTTGTTCTTCTGGTGAAAGGTAATGGGTTTGAGTCTTGTAGTTTTATTTATTTATTTATTTATTTTTTTGGGTATTGCCATGTCAAATTGTCTTTTTGTTTTGGTATTTCAAAAAATTATTTTCATGGAATGAATTGCTTCAAATTTATAGAAGTATTTATAAGTCATCTATCACTACAAGAAAACTTGTAATTGAATTCAAGTTATGACAATATGAGTAAAAGATTGAAAACTTTGTGAACAAGTTAAGCTAGAAGGTTTGTCCATCCATATGTATTTTATTCTTTTTATAATTTAAGCTCAAATTATTATTTTATTTGTAGGTTAAATTAGTTTGTCTCATTTGTGAAGTAAAAAATTCATTAAGGAAATTATTCTCCTAAACACATTAGCAACATTATGTTATACATGATCATTCATTCATTCTTGTGATTTACTCCTCATCAAGTACCTTATTGTATAAGTCAAGATACCTACTTCAGAAATTGGTGCTTGAAAATTGTTAATACGTAGTACTGTCATAATTTAAGTATGAGTATAAAGATCATAACTCAAAATATAGAGCAAGTTATTTATATTGATATGTAAATTGACAAAGGTACAATTTATGTTAATGAAAAAATGGTTTCTAATACTTCGACAAAACATCAACTACTATTGTATATTGAGAAATGTCTATAATAGAGTGGGTTCTAGATATAATATTTTAAATATGCAGTTCATATTGAATCCTTATTATCAATTTTTTATTTTTAATAGTCTGTGGATCAGATTATACTGTCAAAGGCTCCTTGTATATTGATAATAATTTGACAAAAGTTCAATTTATTTTGTATAGTGATAAAGACAATTTATTACAGAAAGCTGAAAGTGTTAATAAAAGCGTTTCACAAGTCATAAGGTATCCATTAACTGTTGTTCAGTGTAATTAAATAAAAGTGTAGAGTGAAAAGAACAAAACAAAACAATAAATAAGAGTTAAACTTTAAATTAAAAAAAAATAGAAATTTAAATCACACCGACAAATTAACCTCTTTTTTCTTTTATCTCGACTTGTTCTTTTTTCCCCTTTCTTTATGTGGGCCAGGTACTACAAATTTGTATTTTATCAAACAAACATTTTAATTACTTTTTTCAGAAAAAACAAAAAAAGAAAAAACTTTTTTTCTGATGCGTAAGTCATTGACGTAATTATCATGTTAAATTATCTATTTTTTACTACAGTCAAACTAAAAACTAATCCACTGTAAATTTAGATTTTTTTTTTTTGGTGTCTATTGTAAATTTAGATTTTATTCAAAAGGTTTATTACTTACACTAATATTAATATACAAGAAAAATAGCCAGCATGGTCCTCTAGCTAAGATAGTGTTCTATTCATCTATTGGTTTGTGGAGAGAGGTTGTGACTTGTGAATTGTGATTCAATCATGCATGGAAAAATAAGTTTATTATTATTATTATTGCAATTACAATATTTTGCTTTACATCTAAAAAGACTGTAACCTTTTCAGTAAGTGGTGAACCCCATGATTAATAATTGAAGCTCCATCCACAAAGATACTTTATCTACAATTATTAAGTTGATGGGCCATCAAAAAAGCACCTTTGAAGTAATACTACTATAATTAATTCTTTATGTTAATGTATATAAGTTTCTTTTTCTCGGACTTTATTTTTAAAGTACAATGTTATTGAATGCAAAGTGTGATAATGATCTGCTCAGATTTTTTTTTTCTTTTTTAATTAAGGAAAACTGAGTTGGTTCGATCTTCCATCTATTATACCCCCGAGAAGATATGAAATTGTCTTAAATTAAAACTTTTAGTAATTAAAAATAAAAAACCTGCATTGTTTGTACTTTGTATACATAAAGGAGAAGTTTTTTTTTTCGGTGAACATAAAGGAGAAGTTGAAATCCAATGTTTACACATAATAGTTGTGGGAAGATGAAGAATGCAGACTTCTGATGACTTTTTTTTTTTGACAAAAATTTAGAAAAATGTTACATGAACATTGATTTTATTTTTTTTAATTTTTAGTATTTTTAATTAATAATTCAATATTATACTTTAATTAATATTTTTTAACGTAAATAATTAAGTAATGATAAAATAAAATAAAATTTAATAGTCATATAAATGTTAGGAAAAATGGAAAATGCGGTACTACTATATTTTCATGCAAACGTTCTTATCTTATTGCACCACTGCACATTTACGTTGGTCAATGTCAAATTGTCAATTGATTAGAAATTTCCTTAATTCATGAACTTAATTACGAGTTTGGTCAATGTCAAAATACTAAAAAGTCAGTAAAATTTATTATTTTTATCCAATAATGAACCATAAATATTTAAAAAATATTAATTAAAATATAATATTAACCTATTAATGAAAAAATTTAATTTTTATATAAAATTAGTGTAAAAAAATTTTATACATATAGAATAAGTTAAAATAAGAATTATTTTAAAAATATCAAACTTTGACTTTTCCTGCAATACTATTATAACCCTAGCTAGAATAACTATGTGGAATCACACTACTATAATCTAACAAAGTCAAAAATCCAAAGTGAGCTGGTTGGAGTTGGGTTGATCAGGATTTTTTTCCATCCTTACTTATTATTTATTTTTTGTATGTAAAAAGAGATATATAAAAACTAATACAAATATCATTTCCGGCAAAGGAAAAAAAAAACAACTCATAAGCCCTAAGAATGGAGGTAAAAACTGGTTGAGGCAATAACTAGCCAAATTCACGAGACGATCATATATATTTCCCTTCTCTCTCACTACAAACCAAATAGTGAGAGAGAAGAGGGAGCTCTGAGCTCTGAGTTGTGCACCTCGAATTCTTGAAGTTGTTTGAAACTGTAGGCAACCCCATCAAATACACACGCACCTTTTGGTCCTTTCTATCAATCTATCTATCTATTTATTCATGTATCTATGTTAATGTTAATGTTAAGGTGGCCTTTCATATTCATAATATAAACATAATAGTCATCATTCTCTACCTCATGCACCTCTATTTTCATTCTCACGAGATTCAACCCTTAATTAAACCCTCTTTTTCTTCTCAATTCACACACTCTTCTCCTTCAATTCTCTTCTCAATCATTTCTTAAGTCTCTCTTCTATTTTTTTTGTTACATGTAATTTCCCTTAATTCCAAGCCCCCATTTCCTTTTCCCTCTTTATCAGTTATGTACTTGTGAACCTCCGATCTACCACTCTAGTTTGTTAAAAAAGTTTTTACATTTTTTCTGTTTAACAATATTCAACCTCATTCCCCCTTACACAACACAAAACAAACTAAACAAAAGAGACAGAAAAAAAAAAAACCACAGGTTCTTAAATCTCTCTCTCTCTCTCTCTCTCTCTCCTGTTTTGTGTCGGTTGTTATGATCTTCTTTATCGTGTACTCAGTTCAATTTTCTCTTTCAAAATAAGAAAGATAGAGCCTGAACCAAGCCAAAGAGGAAAAACAGAGGAAGAGAAAAAACAGGGGATACTATTTCAGCTGCAAAGGTAATATTTTCCATATCCAATTGGCTGAAACTTCATTGCCCCAATTGAAGATTCACTTCAAAGTTTCCATCTTTGAACCATTTAAGGTACAAGGTAGCTCGAAGCCTCAACATAGGATTGGTGTCTTCTGTCTTGTGTTGAGTGTGTGACAAAAAAGACAGAGACACCAATTAACATTGTTTTCATAAGACAGAAAGCAGAACATGAGAGATACCAAAATCCTTGTGGTTGGTCAAGACGGGTTTTTGCGGCCGTTGATGAAGTCTCCGGCGAGATCCACGGCGGTTCTGTTGTTCTCAATGATCTTCATATTTGGCGCGTTGGTTTACACGCTCCTACTCCCCTCACATGTAAGTATTAGCTTTTTGTTTTCAATATTGTCAATTTTTTTAATGGAGGGTCGAATCCAATATTTCTTACGACTAAAAAAGGTAATGTAGTTAGAATTTATAGACTTTTAATATTGTTATTTAATTTACATACTACAATGATTACTATTTATCACTAATTTAGAAGTGTTCTAGTTTTTAAAAATATTAATTTATTTCTTAACAAAAAATATTATTTATTCGCTAAATAAGTTATTATATATTTATATATAATAACTTATTATTATGTATTATTTTATACATGTTTAATATATATTTTATACGAATAATTAATATTTTATGTATACTTAGCATTTATTTGCTATTAAATTTAAAAAGTATATTATATCAGTAAATAACAATTTTGATGGGAAAATACATCCTTTTACGTAGCCAATTTGGTGCAATAGGCTTTGATTGGGTGTGATTGTGAGGTTTGCTATTTTTAATGCTAACTTGTTTAGCTGAGAATGTTACCTTGTCTCCTACTGAGACTGTCAAGGGTGGGAATGGTGAGTGATTTCCGTTTGTCGTTTGCTTAAATTGGTTCATCAATAATTGATTGATTAGTGGGATTTATAAAAGGTTTTTTTCTTTGGATTGGTCATTTATATGTTTAGGGAAATCAAGTTATTACCATGCACATATATATTACCCACATACCACATTATTTATTGATAACGTATTAAATATATTCAAGTTTTAAAAAATTCTTATTTATGGATAGGAGTACTATTTGTTATTATTAGTAAAAATTTTTACTAATTAATTACTATATAAATATAAAGTTTAAAATAAATAAAATTGAGCAAGTGTATTTAGATAGCACATAAATAATTGAGTCTCAAAAAGAATACATTGAATTAAACTAGAAATGCAGATCTATTATTGGTTTGTTATAAAGTTGTGAGATTTCGAAATCAAAGCAATAATTTTACATACTAGTATATTATTGGAGTGACAAATTAGGAGAGGTAGTAAATGCATATGTATGCCATATAGCATATGTATTGACCCAAAAAATGGTATAGAATATACCATATAGAAGTCCTTTACATATATAAATACTTGTCCTTTTACCTCCGTATATATAGTTAGTTTGTTATAACTTTATATAAGATCGAAGGGCCAACAAGCGTGTAGATAGGTTTCTTGTGAGTTGTGATAGAAATAAATGAGGTTCTTATTTCTTAGGCATAAGTAAAGGTTAGTGTTAAGAATTAAGATCACATATGAAAATATTAAATTTGATTTATCAAATAATAAATAATAATACAACCATAGGTAACCAATAAAAATTCAGCCAACAACTTAAATGTCTATTTTTTTATGTTTTGAATATTTTAATTTGTTTTTAAGTTTCGAATGTTTTATTTCTAAAAGAATATAAAGTTTACTGAGGTTGTTTTAGGTTTCGAATATTCTATAGTTATCTATAATTTTAAATGATTTATCGGTTAACAAATTATTGATTATCTATATTTTTCTATAACCATAATACCAACGTCTGCTATCTTTAATATATTTTATATTTTACTAATTAATATATATTTTATGAGTAATGCTAGGGAGTCAACATTAAGGAGCTCATAAGGAGTTGATGAGTATAATTAGAGAAATATTTGGTGGTAAAAGAAGAAAGAGAAAAAGAAAAATTGATATTGGCTCCCTATGGGCTCCCAAGGTTGGCTTCATATGGTCTTGACTCCCAAGACTTTCTCGTATTTTATATACAAATTAAATAATTGACTTGATAATTAATTAGTTTTTAGAATATACCTAAGATAGTTATTAGATTGAATAGTTGTATGTAACACTGTTCACTAGCATGATAATAACTGGTAAGCACTAAGAAATGTCGTTTTAGAAACTAGAGAGACATTAGATGTTAGAAAATTCTAAGCCCCCTAACAATCGCCGAATGTGTCGGGTAATGTAACAAGGAACTGAATTGAATTCCAACACATGAGGGAGAGAGAGAAAGTCCATGTATGCCACGTGTCCTTAGATACATAGCACGTGGGACCTAGTTATGACTTTGATAGTCATGCACGTAATCTATCTTGGATCCCTTAAACATGGGTTTTTACCCTAAAAATGATGTAATTTTTACCTGCAATGCACCTAACTATGGTACAGGTGTTCCCTTCTTATGCTACATGTACTTCTTTTCTAGTTTTTCTAGGTTATCTAACATCTAACAATCTAACATAACAACACTTGCATGCAACTTAGGGTTTACTTGACTTGCTTTCAATGTTGTTTTCAAGTTGAACTATCTAGTTACGTGCTTAACATGTTGTTCTTTAATTTCTAGTTGGCTAATCATGGTGTTTGTTTGACAATTTGCTTGGTGTTATTATTGTTAATTAATTTGATGAGTTATATGCCCAAAAATATAGATACAAGTCATGATATATATATAGAAGTGTAATTAATTTACTAAAAACAAAAGTTATATACCATGCTTATTAGTGAATTATTAATAAGCTAGTACCTTACCTTGACTAATTTAATTTGCCTTGTTGATCATGGTGATGTATTGATAATGAAATTAGGCATTGAAATCTAAATACATATTTCCAATAAGAATGTTACAACTTTAATTTCATTGAGTTGGCAAGAATTTATCGTTGATTCAAAATAAAAGAGAAAACATTTAATTTTTTTAAGGAAAAATAAAGATATAATTTTTATTTTATATTATTTTCAAAGTAATTAACTTCAATTAAAAAAATAGCTTAAAAAATCACACACACACAAAAAATAACATTAATTTTGATAGCTACAAAAAAAATTTCTCTTTTTTTTTTAAATACCGTAAAAACATATTTGAGATTACAAAAATATCAATAATGTTAGATAATCAATAAAAATTTAGTAAATATTAGTCAACAATTTAAATTGAATATTTTATTTATTTAGATTTCAAATGATCTGTTTTTATTATTAATTGCTTTAGATTTCATATGTTTTATTTATAAAATTAAAGTTAGAGATGTTTTATTAATTTTTATTCTAAATATTTTATAAACAATAATTACAAATACTTTATTTTTATTATCTGATTTATTGATTAAAAAAATATTCACTATCCGTACTATTCTATATTTTATCTACATAATTAGCCAATAGAGTGTGCATTAATAATTTTTTTTCTCATTTGGTTAATATTTATTTCTTACCATTCATGATGTGAATATTTTTGAGCAGTTAATTTCTGGAGGCACACCTTCCAAACCAATAGTATCCACTACAAAAAACAACAATGACTCCAAAATGTCCAAAATACCCCCAAAGCAAATAGAGATTCCACTAAACTGCACTTTCTACAATCTCAACAAAACATGCCCCAACCATCAAGAAATCCCAGCAAACAATCAAGACCGTTTACCAAGCTCCACGTGTCCAGATTACTTCCGTTGGATCCATGAGGATCTAAGACCATGGGCCCACACAGGCATAACAAAGGACATGGTAGACAAAGCTAGAAAGACAGCAGCATTCAAATTGGTGATTCTGAAAGGGAAGGCTTATTTGGAGACATATTCAAAAGCTTTTCAGACAAGAGATGTTTTTACAAAGTGGGCAATATTGCAGTTGTTAAGGAGGTACCCTGGGATGTTACCTGATATGGAGTTCATGTTTGATTGTGTTGATTGGCCTGTCATTTTAGCAGAACATTATTATGGTGGTGGTTCTAATTCTAATAATGCTAGCAATGCCCCTCCACCACTCTTTAGATATTGTGCTAATGATGCTACATTGGACATTGTCTTCCCTGATTGGTCCTTTTGGGGATGGTAAGCATGTTTCACTTTTTATTATTGTTACCATTCATTCAATGTGTTCAAATTAGGTCCGTTAGCAGTGAAATTAGTCCCGAAAGATGAATCGATAGTCAAATTCGTCATGAAAAATTTTATCAATCAAATTAGTATTAAAAGATTAAAAATTAATCATATTCGTCTTTTTGTCATTTTTTTATAAAATCTTTAAGGAACGAATATGACTGTTGGATATTTTTCGGCGATTAATTTAACCATTAATCTTATGTTAGTAATCAATCATTACAAATTTCCAAAGTGATTCCTAATATTCTAACTGTACTATTTAAGTTCCCGAGATTGAGCTATGGACACTGTAGTGGTTCATCGACTATGTGCCGGAAAGGGGTGATTCCAGAGGACTAAAATAGTGTAATTGAAATCTTACAGACTATTTTGGGTTTTGAGTAAATCAATCATATTATATACACACCAAAAATAGTAGCAGTATAGAAATATGAATTTGATATGTATGAAAAGGTTTGATTATTTTGTTAGAATCGGTTGTTGAATACTTTATGAAACAAAGCAATGCAATACCTGTTTGTATTTTTACACAATTCTAGTATGATCAATTGCTAGTTTGTATAGCAGGGGAACTAGATGATCCTAAAAGAAAGGTTTGAATGCTGATTTGTGTTGTGTATGTATGTAGGGCTGAGGTGAACATAAAGCCATGGGAGACTTTGTCTAAAGAGATGAAAGAAGGGAACAAGAAAACAACATGGCTTAATAGAGAGCCATATGCTTACTGGAAGGGTAATCCTGATGTTGCAGACACAAGAAAAGACCTCATGAAATGCAATGTTACTGACAAACAAGATTGGAATGCTCGCATTTATAAACAGGTATTGTTATTATTATTATTGTTAAACTTGCTTAACTAGCTTTTTAAATAATTTATCTTAAAACATGAAAATTCTGTTCCAGGATTGGATACGGGAATCGAAAGAAGGGTACAAGAAATCAAATTTGGCAAGTCAATGCACTCATAGGTATAGCATTCATACTTCACATATTCTTGCATACTTTTACATTTTATCACCAAAATGATGTGTTGTTCTAATTTCCAAATCATGATTGAATGCAGATATAAGGTGTACATTGAAGGTTCTGCTTGGTCTGTGAGTGAAAAATACATTCTAGCATGTGATTCTGTCACACTGCTTGTAAAACCACACTACTATGATTTTTTCACAAGAGGGTTGATTCCAATGAAACATTATTGGCCAATCAAGGAAGATGATAAATGCAGGTCCATTAAGTTTGCTGTGGAATGGGGCAATGCTCATCAGAATGAGGTAACCTCAAAGTTCTAGTTACTTTTTCACTAAGAAATACTAACTTGTTCACTAAGAAATACTAACTTGTTCAATATAACAATAATTGTTGTTAATGGAATAATTGATCAGGCTAATAGTATTGGAAAGGCAGCAAGTGATTTCATCTATGATGAATTGAAGATGGATTATGTGTATGATTACATGTTTCATCTCTTAAGTAGTTATGGAAAACTGTTTAGATATACACCCACTTTAAGTTCTGAAGCTGTTGAGCTATGTGTGGAATCAATGGTTTGCAATGCTAAAGGGAGAGAAAAGCAATTCATGATGGAATCAATGGTGAAGGGTCCTTCAATTACCAAGCCTTGCACCATGCCTCCCCCTTTTGACCCTCCGTCTTTGCATGCAAACTTGAGGAGAAAAGAAAGTTTGATTCAGCAAGTGGATTCATGGGAAAAGAGTTATTGGGGGAAACCAAAATGATGATAAAACTTGATGTATATCTATCAGTTTTTGTTTTTGCCAATTCAATTCTAAGGCATATATATAGTTTTAGATTCTGTATTATTTTTTGTCCCACATGATATAATAGCATCCTGCTTTGGGAGACATAAAATAGAATACACCTTGAGTCATAGATGGTTGAATATAGTATCCATATATGTGTAAGAATTATGAGTTTCAGAAAGAATGATTGATTCCACTGCTAAAGTCTATTGTTAACATGAAATGCCGTGTTCTTTGGGTGGAGACTTATAAACATGCTATTTGGTCTTGGGGTCTTTGATGAAATAACGTACTAGAAGGGTTTCAATCACTTGACTTGGTTGGAGTTACAGTGTTACCTACCTACTCTCCTTCACTTGACTTGGTTGACGAGTTGACGTGGTTGGTGGTGTGAGCTACTTACTGTATGTCCTTTAACTGTGTTTGTTTGTTTGGTTGACTCACCTTTCAAAATCACTTGACTTTGAATAGTGTTGAGAGGCTATAAATATGTGGAGGGTGGAGGACTTGTATATCCATACCAACATACACCATACACCATACATATATGCTTGCACTTTCAAATATGACAAGAAATGAATGCTTCAGCTATGCCACTACTGCTCTTGCTTTGGTTTTGGTGGTGCTACTCATCACTGAATTTGGATCTTCATATGGCTGCCTTCAACCAGAAAGGCAGGCTCTCCTCAATTTGAAAGCAATTTTGCACTATGATCGTCGTGATACAGCGCTACTTCCATCTTGGGAAGGTGATGACGATTGCTGCGAATGGGAGGGCATAGCCTGTGACAATGTCACTCGACATATTGTCACCCTTGATCTCCACGATCGCTGTTTCACACCCTTCACTGATTCGAATATACAACTATGATCTAGTAGTTACTACCAAGACTGCCACCCTTTTGATGCAGATGCTTTGGAAGATGTGAGTGGATATCTGTCACAGCTTCAACATTTGACTTATTTGGACCTTTCTAGAGTTCAACTCCATGTGGTTCCAGCATTCCTTGCTTCTATGCAACACCTACGCTTTCTTTCTCTGCAAGGAGGTTTTGAACAATTGAGAATTCCCAGCAGGAGTATTGGAAACCTCACCAACTTGCGTGCTCTTTATCTCGATGGCTTCACTCTCAGCGACGTTAGTGCCAGTACATGGCTTGCTCCACTTTCCTCATTACAATACCTTGGCTTGTATAAAATGGATCTTTCCATGGCACAACCTCACCATCTGTTAAAGGTACTTAACACGCTTCCTTCTCTGCTACACTTGCAACTAGTTGCTTGTGGACTTGGAGACATGTCATCACTTCATCATTCTCATCCTACTTTCCATCTCACTAATCTCACTCGTCTCCAACTCCTCAACCTTGGATGGAATGATCTTAATCAAGATTCACCAGTCTTACATGCTTTTGAGAACATCACTTCCATCAAAGTCCTTGACATCTCACACAACAGTCTAACCTCTGTTCTGCCATGGATAGCCAAGCTTCACAATCTTGTCAAACTGGATTTGTCTTGGAACAGTATTACAGTCCTTGATCCTTTGAGAAACCTGACCTCCATTCAAAACCTCCAGCTTTCTTATAATCAGAATTTAACTTCGCTGCCACAATGGTTTGCTCATTTTGATAACCTTCAAGTACTATCCCTTTCACACTCTGGTTTCTCTGGTGAAGTTCCTTCAAGTCTTGAGAACATGACTTCCATTAGGTCCCTCGACTTGAGTTACAACAGTCTGAGTTCAATAGCACCCTTGTGGTTGGGCAAGTTTCAAAACCTTGTTGAGTTAGATTTTTCGAGTAATCTGCTTCATGGTGCAGTTCCCTATGCTTTACGCAATTTGACATCTCTTACATTTCTTGACCTTTCCCGAAACAACTTCAATTCACTTCCATCATGGTTAGGCGAGTTAAAGAGTCTTGTACATGTTGATCTTTCTTGGAATAATTTCACCACTGTGGAAGAGGGTTTTCTTTCATCAATTTTGAACAATCTATGTCATCTACGAGAATTTCGTTTGTTACTTAGCAACGGTCAAGGGTTTCCTTTCAAAATCAAAGGGACTTTATCTGGCTGTAATAGCTATGCTTTAGAGTCCCTGAATTTGGATTGGAATAAGTTTGGTGGTCTTTTGCCCAGTTGGTTGGGACAATTTCAAAATTTGAAGTATCTTATTTTGGGGTCAAATTCATTCTCTGGTCCCATTCCTTTTTCTATTGGAAATTTGACAAAATTGACAGACTTGCGTCTTGGAGGTAACATTTTTAATGGATCAATACCCCATAGCCTTGTACAGCTTGTAAACCTACAACACCTGGATCTTTCTTCTAACCATTTTAGTGGTGTCATTCCACAACGCTTCGGTCAACTTAAGCATTTGCGATATCTTGATCTTTCTTCTAATTACTTGGAAGCCACAATGAATGGATTAATAAATTCGTGGCCCCAGCTCATGAACCCCTTCCAGACATAATGCCCAATTTAGAGTCCTTGCTTCTTCATGATAATCGTATAAATGGTTCATTACCAAGCACATTGGGTACCTTGTACAGTTTAGATATTTCCAACAATAACTTATCAGGCAAAATTCCAAGCACACTTTGGAATCTTTCATCATTGGGGTGGCTGCATTTGAATAATAACAAGTTTCAAGGAAAACTTCCTTCGTCTTTGGCAAACATGGAAGAATTGACATTGTTAGATGTTGGGGAGAATCATTTATCAGGTTTCATACCTTCATGGAATGGCAGTGAGTTTCCCAACTTACAGATTATTAGGATGAGGAGAAATATGTTCATTGATAGGGTCCCTTCAAGTTTCTGTGAATTTGTTGCATTGCAAATCTTAGACCTTGCTGAAAACAACTTAGTTGGCCCAATTCCTCGTTGCATTGGCAATATCACAGGAATGACTTCACCATATACTCCTACACTTCAGGCGGAATCAAGTGACTGGGACAAGCAGGATGTGAAGCAAGTCATCAAAGGAAGAGAACTTGATTACATTAGAAACTTGAAATATGTAGTCAACTTGGATTTGTCAAATAATCTCTTGTCCGGATCAATTCCTACTGGAATATCTTCTCTTTCAAGATTGATTGGACTCAATTTGTCCGACAATCATTTGGTAGGAGAGATCCCTGAAATGATGGGAGACATGAAGTCGTTGGAATCAATTGACTTCTCCCACAACCATCTTTTTGGTGCCATTCCAAGAAGCATGTCTGATTTAACTTTTCTGAGTCACTTGAACTTGTCTTACAACAATCTGTCAGGACCAATTCCAGATGGAAGCCAGTTTCAAGTCATGAATGATCCATCTAGTTATGCTGGCAACCAATACCTCTGTGGAGCTCCACTCCCGAAACTTTGTGCTGGTGATGGTCCTCATCATGTTCCTAACATTGAAGGCAATGAAGATGAAGACAGGGAAAATGAGAAGGTAGAGAAAGTGTTGTTTTACTTTGTGATATTCCTTGGCTTTGGAACGGGTTTCTGGGGAATTATTGGGGTTCTGTATTTCAAAAAGAATTGGAGGTATGTTTGCTTTGGATATGCAGACAAGGTAGCTGACAGAATATATGTTGCATTTGTCTTGAAGAAAATCAAGGTAAAGGAAATGATGCAGAGGAACCTGTAAAGCTTGCAAGTCTTAAGATTGATTTCCGCCATCCTCTTCCATGCTGGACCTTTTAAGTTTTCTGTGTTTGTGAGAGGTGTATTTTCAGTGCACTTAATGTCAAATAAGATTGTTATTATGATTAATTTTTCCTTTTATGTCTAGTTTTGTTTTGTTTTGTTTCTGGTTTGTGTGTACTTCATTTTCTGTTCACTGCTTTTGGCCTATTGTGAAGGAAAAAAAAAAGGCTTTCGTTTTGGTGAGAATTATAAATAAGTTATTTACTTTTCAATATTTCTGTTCTGTATTTACCATATAAAATGATGTTATTTAATGCATGAAAAGGGGAAAAAACATCCTTAGAAATACAAACTCTTTATTTGGGCATCAGATACACATAATTCTCATAGAACAAAAATAAAGAACCAATAATAACAACAAAACTACTGCAAAAACTTTAGTGTCTTGTAATCCGGTTTGAGCAATCTTTTAAATTATACTTGACAATTTTGGTATTATTAGAGGAAGGCTATATAGAAAAGCAAAGTAGAAGCCCTGCAAGCAAACTTTGCAACAGTATCTGTCCCTTGTTTGATGCACAGTTCTTTGCACTTGCCGTTTCATTTGTATCCTTGTTTTTACCATTTCGAGAACTTCCTTCAGCTGAATACAAAGACACACATAACACACTGTAATAATTGTCATTGCTGCTTCCCAGTTAAACCAAAAAAAGAATATCTACTTTTACATCATCCAAGTGCAGCAGCGCTGCTCAAACAATTTCAGAATCAAGTTCTCAAAACACTATCAATAGCTTAAATGCTTAAACTTTCAGAACTAGAAGATGTTACAGATATCATTGAAATATTAGTTCCTAGTTGGGTTACTCTCATTACCGTGTAACTATGATCCATATTTTTTCCCCTTAAATAAATGGGATTGGTTAAACTTACCAGGGCACTGTGAGAAATTGTAAGAAGCTTTGGAAAGAGAAGGGAGATCAATAGCTAGTGTGATATTAATCTTCAATCCAAGATCATGATCATCCCTGTCTTAGATGATAAGACAGACACATTTCTTGTTTTTCTTTAAGGATTCTATGAGGCCACTGCAACAATCTGATGTGGGAGCTTTTGCATTACCACCAAGAAATGGCAAACATGTTGCAGTGTTATTAGTTAACTCCGCCTATGTTACTGCGGTACATAGCCGGTCCCAAGCCCGGATAAAGGAGGAGGGTTGTGTTAGGCCTTCGACAACCAACGTAAAAACTTAGTCGAATCTTCATGACATGGATCAAAAACGTTATTGCGCTAAAGCTAGGTCGTTGCCCGGAAGCAACGCGCGGTATGGCTCGAGTACCGTGTCAAATGAGCAAGGGCCGCTGCATCGGTGCCCGGGTGTAGTGTTAAATGAGCAAGGGTTCCCGCGTCGTGAACGGACGAGGGTAAATAAGCTAGTTCACAACGGAAAAGGTAAAGGTAAAGGTAAAGGACGGTGCGACAGGAAGCTAAGATTTGGGACATGGAACATAGGCACTCTAACAGGAAAATCCATGGAGGTGGTGGATACCATGATAAAGAGGAGAATTAACATCATGTGCCTGCAAGAAACAAAATGGGTTGGCTCAAAGGCTAGGGAATTGGATACGTCTGGGTTCAAACTTTGGTATACAGGAAAAGTGAAG
>JASCZI010272031.1:1013-14356 GCA_036250425.1 Stylosanthes scabra
AACACAAAAAATGTGAACATTAGCACATAAAATTTTTTTATTTCTGTACTAACATTTACATTTTTCTGTGTTGCTAAATGATGTGTATAGGTGTGTACAATAATACATCTAGTATTATCATGTATATATATAGAGAGAGAGGCGACTATTACGATAAAAATGTAAAAATTATTTTTATATAAAATTTTAATAATTAAGCTACACTTTAAAAGAAAAGGTAATTTTTTTTAAAATAATGCTTATATATATATAAAAAATAAAATCTAACAATTATTCAACGTTTTTATGAATATAATTTTAAAATCTTGGTTATATTAGTTGTCGTATATACCTTGAGGATGAGCCATCTTTTGCATGGCAGTGGGAGCAATCATGATAGGCATTGAGATTTTGAAGCCTAATACGCTTGTTGTCAAGTCAACCTTGCTTACATCTTTCAGAATGCGAGGTCTCAGCCTATTTTCAATTAAAAACCAAATAAATAAATAATAGAAATTGAAAAGAGCTACATATATATATATATATATAAGCTGAGGTAGAAATTAATATTGATTACAGGATCCTTGAGAATGCATTTCGGTTCTCCTTGAGAGTCCACTGGTCCTCAGCACCACAAGCATAGTACTCATAAACCATCTTTGGCAACTTTTGCTTTGCAATACTCTCATACTCATTCACATTAGTAATCTGCTTCTCCATCTATATCTCTTCTTTAATTCCCACTATGCTCTATGGATTGGATCTCTTTCTGCTGATTTGATGGTACTTGAGGAGGGGGAGTTAGTTGGAGACAATAATGCAGATCCCACATAAAAATGATGTGAATGAAGTATCAAAGTCTACTCATTATTATATAGTACAAAAGTTATTAATGAAAACTTGTCATTTATTAAAAAATGCTTCGTTTAGAGTTTAATCTTTTGTTGACCAAATAAAAAGCAAAAGATAAGAGCCTTAATAAGAACCAACTGTCATGACTCATGAATATATAGAGGCTTCTGAATGAACAACCTCCTCAAGACTTTTCCAAGGTGTAATCCACTCCACAAATTATTGCTAATTCGTCATAAATTTGAGCCATATTTAAGGTTTTGTTGTTAGTCATCAGGTTGTTAGTATATCCTTAAAGAATAATTATATTTACACACAAAAATTAATCTCCACTGCATAATATACATTGAAATAAAAAAATACATATATAGTTTAATTCATTTTTAATATGTATTTAGTATTTCAATACATATTATATACCAATAACTAATTTAGTGAGCAATTTTAGTATATACCTAATATAACCAAATTAGTATATACACAAAATTATAAATATTAAGTTAAATAAAACCAAATTTCTACATGCCTATCCTCATCCATCTCATGTCTCCAATCAATATATATGGAATAATTAGGACACCAAAAAAAAAAAAGTATTTACTAATATGTTTATACGGGGTGGAGAGGTGATTTTGATTTTGCCTTTGTATATGTAAATTTGGAAAAACAATTATTTTAGATGTATATTTATTTTGTCAATTAAGTCTAACTAAGTCATTGATTAGATTTAGTTGGACAAAATAGATATACACTTAACATTACTGTTTAGAAAAACCTTAAAAATACTTGCTTTCAGCCTTTAAAATAGTTTATTTTATTTATTTTTTTCAATATAAAATTAGAAAATGATTATCTGACTACTAAAAAAAGTTAATCCTCGCGTGTAAACTATGCAAAATACATGTTTATATATATATCGATTAGGGTAGTAATAATATGCATGAACCATAAAATGATAAAAAAATGTTTACTGATTTATACAAAACCGATTTGTCATGTTTGTTTTTGTATAAAGTAAATATTTATGTCTATATATCTTATAAAGAAGAAAACAAAAGAAAGAATGAGAAATAACACAGCAAGATGTGAGCACTGTCGTCCATATAATAAAATGGTTACACTTGCACATTATAAAACAATAGTACGCCCAGAATTTTGAATTTTCACATTACAACTTGAAGGTTTTGTACTTAACCTTGAGGCAAAGGTAGGGTAAAATATTAAAAAGGTTCAAAGTTGGTACGTAGCCGTAGATTAAGATATAGAAAATTGGAATTTATGCTTACCAATATTATAAGTTGGAAGGAAATGTTGTACGATCCGAGTGAGTGAAAATGTGGCCACTGAGTTGTTATATGAAATATGAAGCATCCTGCATATATATATATATATATATATATATATATATATTATTATTATTATTATTATTATTATACCCTCAAGGAATAATTTATCATTTTTAATATATTTATTCACAATTAATTTAATAATTTATCTAAATAAAACTTCTTTGAGATATTTTGCATTCTTTTATAAAAAAAGTAAATAATATAACATTTTATTTTTTTATACTTTTATCCTATAAAAGAGACAAGTGATATAATATTTTTTTTTATTCTTTATAGTCCTTCTAAATCAACTTCAATGAAAATTAAAATTTTAAAAAATATTAATATGCATTCTAATTCCAATTTTTTTTATTGAGTTAATTATATAATAATACGTTAAAAATAATAAATTATCCTAGGTGAAAGAATGTAATTGTAACAGATGACATGACAGTGGTGGGCGGAGAAGAGAGAATGGAATGGAGTTTGTGGTCGGAGGTTGCAGTACTGGCAGCCAATCTGCCTTATACCTTAGGCTCCCATTGACTAGCTACAAACCTATGCTTTCTCTATATATAATAAGACTCATAAAATTTATTTTTAACTCCTACTCAATTTGTATTCTCTTTGCAAATTTACACTCTGTATGAATAACTACGTTATAAAGAAAGAATATAATATACTGAATGGAGTGATGGGAGTAACCTCTTCCAACATATAATAGATGCATAAATTAATCCAAATGAAAAAGAAAACAAGCACATTTGAGCAGCTATAATAAGATATTTGAATGAAATTGAACCTGCATGTTTTACTTTATTATGCGATTTCAGTTTATTTCAACAAGATCATGATGAAGGATAAATGGAGATAACATCAACATTTTAGACAATCATGTATGCTCTAACTTTCTGCCACAATCTATACAATGTCAACAACATTCATTTTTATATCAATTATTTCTGAGTTGAATTTTTGAGACAATATTTACAAGCACATAATAACATACTTAAGGTTCTACCATATTTACTTTTTGTCCTGAAAAAAATAAAATAAAATAAACCAATCAGCCCCTCAAGTTTTAAAATACTCAAACAATCCCAACAATACAATCTCCCGCTGGTAATTTGTATCAAAGACAAAATAATCCCTCAAAAGTCATAAAATTTCTAAAACATTTTTTTTGATTTTATGTGTTTTTAGAAAGAGACTATATTATCCAATAAATAAATATAAACGTTATGCTGTTTTAGGTACTTTGAAACGATACTAAAGTGTTTAGGGTTTAGGATACTTTAAAAATTTCAGAAATAATTAAGATATTTATTTTTTTTAAAAAAATAGGCATTGGGTCATTCTAATTTCACATACAAACAAGAGGGACAATCACATTGATTGGATCCACAAATCAAATTCATAACACACTGTATACAATAATCAACAGTTTCCAGTCTCAACCTCTAAGACCAGAACCATCGATGAGGGCAACAGTTTCTATATTAAGGCGTTGAATGAAGCGGGGTTGGGGGGAAGGAACATTACCAAAAAGAGTGAAGCAGAAAGTGAAGAGAATCTCATAAAGGTGTATAAGAATTTAAAAAAGCAGAGGTAGAAATAGGATAAAACTAAAGAAAGGGATTAGGTTGAAAGAAGAGGGAAGTAGAATTGTAGCGCATTGAAGAGGGAGTGGATTTGGGATAAGTGTGGTGGTGTCTGCTGGGTGCATTATGGTAATGGAATGGTGGTGTGCCCACCCATTTTTACATTTTCTCTTAGGCGCCGTCCTATCTGTTGGATTCTTTATTACGTTTAATTAGTAACTACTATATCTTACTGCCGTCCTATCCTCCATAATATGTGTTGGCTCTCTATTGATCATAATATGTTGATTTTTTAGTTTTTTTCTAATAATAATATAATAATAACGTAGAAAAAATTACTTATAGCATATAAATAATATACATCAACACAAAAATTAAAATAAAAAAAAATACTATAAAAATATATGTCCAATGATACACGTAAATTAATTCTTAATGTTATACAACAATATCAATATCTAGAAAGTAATCCCTATCACCAAAAAACAAATTCAAAAAATGCTAGCAATTTAGATATAAGCAAAGTCTATGAGGGAGATTATTAGATTAACGACAATTATGGTGGTTTATGTTGATGATGCTGAATTTTAGTTGCACATGAATTAATTAGATTAAAAAAGTTGTAATATTAGTTTCTATTGTTATTGAAAGTCAACCATTTGGTATATATCATAGAAGCAAATAGAAGTATTCGGCGAAACGGTTCTCTATTTTTCTATTTTTTCCTATTTTATCATAATTGAATAAAATACATTTGTCTTTGGAAAAAAAAATCCCCACTAAGGCTAAGTTTGGAAAGTTTGTCAATTTTTTAGTTTTGGACTCTTAAAAAAGTTTTATTATAGTAAAAATGTTTAAAATTATTTTTAATAAATAAGAGTTATACATATAACATTCATTAAATATATTTAATAGTTGTTTTCAAATTTAAAATTACTATAATCAATTTTCTTCTCAATATACTTTGTATTAACGTAAAATTTAATTTAATTAACTAAGGATAAAATTAGTTTTTTTTCTTAATTAAAATACAAAGTTAATTAAGCACTGACTCAAAAAATTAAAGAATTAATCTTGGTGTACACCTCTTTTTTGTGTACACCTCCAATCAAGTCTTAAATGAACAGATTTTTACTACTAGAACGAGCATATTTTTTAAAGCAAACGAACAGATTTTTAACATGTTCGTGTCAACTATAAAATATGTTCGTTGTATATATAGATTTCTGTTCGTGCACGAAAAGAATTTTACTACTAGAACAAACAGATTTTTAAAAGCAAACGAACAAGTTTTAAAATCTGTTCGTGTCAACTATGAAAACATGTTCGTTGTATATATAAAAATCTGTTCGTTTGGGACTTGGTTGGAGGTGTGCACCAAAAAGATGTGTACATGTAGCATTACCAAAAATTAAAAACAAAAGTTCTTTGATTTTTTTAGAATAGGAAACTTGATGAAAATATTTTGTCAAACCCACCTTAAATGAATTGTGCAAACTGCTAAATGGATAAAAAATATTAGAATAATACTACAGAATCAACATACATTAGGGAGCACTTAGAGAGCCGATGAGTTCAATTAGAAGTTATCATATAAAATTGACTAAAGTTATCATCCGAAACTAAAAAAAGTTATCATCTAAAACAGATACAAGTTATTATCTGAAGCAGAATACAATTATTATTTGTGACCATAAACCCTAAACCCTTATCAACACAATTATCATATGAAACAGATTCAACTTATATTATCATCCAAAATAGAATACAATTATCATCCATAATTTCACCACCACCATCACCACAACAACAATTGTTAGAAAGAGAGAAAGAATACATAATAAAGAGAGATTTATGTATTAGAATTGTATGAGAATTATATATATCATAGTAATAAACTAACCTATTTATAGGTCAGGAGAGAATCAGAATAATAATAACCAAATATTCTATAATTATGAGTAATATCAAACTAATAAGTAGGAATATGATAATTAATACTAATTGATCCTAATATATTCTAACATTCCCCCTCAAACTCAAGTGTTAACAACTTGAGTTTGAAACTTATTAAAAAAAATTGACTAAAAAAAAGATGCAGACAAAAAAAAAAGAACTGCCATAGAAAAATCAGAATTGGGGTGCATATGAAACTGCCACAACGAGTGTAGGATGAAATTGCCATAACAGGGTGCAGATGAAACTGCGTAATCAGGGTGCAGACGGAACTGCCGGAACGGGTGCAAATGGAACTGCTGGAATGGGGTGCAGACGGAACTGCCAGAACGGGGTGCAAATGGAACTGCCACAATAAGATTGGCGAAACTGCCATAACGACGTAGAGACGGAACTCCCATAAAGAGACTGGCGAAACTGCCGAAGTGGAGACGGAACTCCCACAAAAGAACTAGCGGAACTGTCGAAGTGAAGACGAAACTCCCAAAAATAGACTGGCGAAACTGCCGAGGTGGAGACGGAACTCCCATTAAAGAGACTGGCGAAACTGTCGAGGTGGAGACGGAACTCACATAGAGAGGGTGACGAAACTGCCGAGAAGAGGTACATACAGAACCACAAAGATGCAGAAGGAACTACCACAAAGAGAATGAACAGGAGGAGAAATAGGAAGCTTGAAGCGGCGTATGAACGTGTTTGAAGAGAAAAAAAAAACGATTGCGCGAAAAATTGACCGAAAAAGAGGGAAAAAGGAAATTGTGTGCCAAGAACAAAACAAAGAAGCTCATGGAGTTCAAGGAGGATACCAATGTGTAATCCCCATCGGAAAATTTTTTTTTTGGAAAGAACTTAAGCTCTTGATACCATGTTAGAAAAGGAGAAAGAATACATAATAGAGAGAGATTTATGTATTAAAAATGTATGAGAATTATATATATCATAGTAAAATGCACTAACCGATTTATAGGTCAGGAGAGAATTAGAATAATAATAACCTAATATTCTATAATTATGAGTAATATCAAACTAATAATTACGAATATGATAATTGATACTAATTGATCCTAATATATTCTAACAACAATAACAAGCACCACCACCACCTCCACCACAACCCCAACAGAACAACAACACAACTGCAACATTGTGTGAAGAAGAAGAGGAGGCGGCTGCTGCATGACGATGCACATCTGCTCGAGAGTGTTGCACAATCGGTGTTGAAGAAGAAGCTCATCATTCAGTGTTTCGGTGATACGGTGACGTATTGCTTCCGGTCGAAGGAGCTTGTGGAGTGTGGCCAAGACTTGAAGGAGATGAAGAGGATGCATGGTGCCATAGATATTGGAAGTGGAGGTTGATCCAAATGGAGGGCCGGTGATGATGGAAGCGGCGATAAGGAGAAGAAGAAGAGGAGAAAGAAGCAAGAACAGTGGCATCTTCATCGATGGCATAACTGCAGAAAAAGGGTCTATCGTGCTTTTGGGGAAGGAAGAAAGAGCAAGAAGCTCATGTGCTCCGTGGACTATCCTCACTTGCAGGGGTGGACCCTTGTGTTAGGGAGAGAGAGCAATGGCCCCCTAACATTAAAAAATTATTAACAAAGTGTGAATTATTTAAACTTTGGTCCCTTCCAATATTTACATTTCGGCCCCCTAATATTAAAAAATTATTAACAAAGTATGAATAATTCTAACTTTGGCCCCTTCTAATATTTACATTTTAGTCCCTAACATTAAAAAATTACTAATAAAGTATGAATAATTTTAACTTTGATCCTCCCAATATTTACATTTTAGCTTCTTATCAAATAAAAAGAGTTTTTATAAATATATGTATTGTATTCTAGTGAATAAATATATATATTAGTTAAATTGTTTTTAAAATATATTTTATATTTTAATGTATATTTTATATAATGAAATAATTTTTTTATATATCTCATATAGTTGATAAATGTATTATTAAATTACTTTAATGTTATTATAAAATAATTAAAACTATTTAAAAATATGTTAAAATTATAAAAAAAAAATAATTTTTTTATCTTTTAAAAAATTTGGCCACCTCTTTAAAAATGTATAGCTCCGCCACTGCTCACTTGGTTGTTCCGTAAACTTTTCCAAAATTATTAATGTATCTATTATGTATTATTAAATCAAATAAAAAAGACTTAAATTCCAGTAAAGTATTTTTTCGAATTTTCATTCTATATTAATATTACTTATCCTTGTGCCAAATTTACACTTTATATATTGTGAATTTTATTACTAACTTATATAAAAACTATTTCACTTCTAAAACTTCTTTACACAAATATAGCTTTTATTTAAATCTTTCTTACATTCATGCAAAGACGATGTTATTGAAAAAAAAAAAAAATTGCACGATGATGATATTACAAGTTTTTAGAAGTGTTAGTATAAGTAACTATATCTAAAATCTATGTGAAAAATGAGTTTATATATGGTCTGTGATTTAGTCTCGCAAGAACGAAAAACTCTTTTGTCACGCCATATTTGATTCTTCATGCTATATTAATTTTATAATTTATCGAAATTTTTATTAGGTTATTAGGGTTTAAATTTTGTAGTTAAATTGTTATATTAGATAAAATCTTTTATTCAAGTTTTTTTTATTATTAATTGTTATTTTCAAAAGAAAAAATACTTTTAAGATATTTACTTTTATAATAGTTTACCATTCATCTCACGTTTAATACAAAAATGATTAGTAATAATTTAATTGAAAATTTTAACCTATTATAAAAAGTCAATTATAAAGTTTTAAATGATAAAAATTTAATAAGAGTATATAGACTAATAAAATAATTGAACCTAACAAATAATCCAAAGAAAATAGAGGGAGAATGGATGAACCATAAATTATAACTATAGGAGTGTGCCTAAGTATCACTAAAGGCTAATGAGTAAACCAATAATCCAAAAGACCAATGAGTTCGGTTGCAATAACAACCCTATCAGGTATTCAATCTAATCCAACTCGGTCACATAGAATTATCATAGAATTATCAACTCGATTTGTAGCGGATAGAGTTGAATGCCGAGCACATGATTTGCAGGCCGGATAGAATGCAGATTGAGGTTCTATTCTATTCTATCATCACGTACCCTAAATATGTATATTATATGAAAAAGATTAGGAGACCAACATATTATGACCAATAGAGAGTCAATATGAATGATAACTCATAAAAATTTTGGATGATAACGTAATCATTAATATATGAGTTACAGATGATAACTTATATAAATTTTGAATGATAACTTAATTATAAACTCCCTAATAGGTTCTCTAACGTTAATTCCGTAGCATTGTTCATATTATATTATATAAAAGATCTTCAATAAAATTGGCATGTTTTAAACTCACATATAGGACAAAGTTTAACTTTAATGAAAAAATCGAGCCGTGAATAAAGTTAGGTTTGAATCTAAATCCTACCATATCCTATCTTATTCTATCCATTGCCACCTCTACTAATGAGTAAACATCATGAGGAGAAGTGAGACGCAATGTTAAATTTTTAAGTCTATCATGATATAATTTCTCTTAAAGTAAATATCAATCCCGGTTTCCAACTTTTTTCATTTTAAACAAGGGACCCCCTAATGATTCTGAAGTATCAAATCGGTCTCAAACCTTTAAATAAAATGTACAAATAACCTCTTTTAACATGTTATGAGTGGGTGACTCTGATGACATGTCAGTTACTTTGCCATGTGCACATCTCTAGTTCCAGCTTGGAATGGTTGAGTGTAGGAGGGACATATAGGCCCCTCACCCCTTTCAATACATTGTCATGACATGGGCTTCCTCTTCTCTTTCTTTTCATCTTCTTTAGTCGAACCAGAGCATTAGGGTAAGGCTACTTCCCTTACCAAGAAGCGAGCGCCTCTAACAAACCTCACCAATGACATTCCTCGACGCTCTTCTCTGATAATTTGATACATGCATCAATGCTCCTGATATGAAGAGATTACTGATTTATTTAGCTTTTATTAGCTTATATTTTCATAATATTTTATTTGGTTTTATGTATTTTGAATTTTATGTATTTAGTTGAATTGGGCTTTGTAATAATGGACTTAGGGTTTTCATGTTTAATCTAATATGATGTCTATAAATACCTCATAAACTATTGTAGCCCTCAAGGAATAGAGTTAGACATTTAGTGGCGTAATACCACTTCTTGGTTTCGTGATGAAATCATGGTGTGTACAAGTGATGTGTGTGTTATATCCATCTTTTGATGCATCGGAGAATTGAATTAAGGGTTGTGTGATTCACCTTCTGTTTAATTTTCAAACTCATGATGTGTACAGTCGAGATGTGTAATATCTTTAACTGTTGCATTGAATCTATTCCTTTTCCAGTTTATTATATGTATTTCTTTAATTTCAATAAATCATCTCTTCTTTATATACTTCTTCTCCTTTTTCCGTAACATTTGGTATCAGATTTTGTGTTTCAGATCCTGTCCTTTAAAATTAAGAAAGAGAGGGAGAGAAAAAAAAAAGCAAAGGAGAAAAAGCAAAAGAAAAAGAAAAAGAAAAAGAGTGTGTTTTCCTTTCTTTGTATTTGTTTTTTGCAGATACTATCTTTTTGAATAACCAAATTCGAGGACGAATATTTTTTGAAGAGTAGGAGAATGATACGTGTATCAATGCTCATAATATGCAGAGATTACAGATTTATTTAGCTTTTATTAGCTTATATTTTCAGAATATTTTATTTGATTTTATGTATTTTGAATTTTATGTATTTAGTTGAATTGGGCTTTGTAATAATGGATTTAGGGTTTTCATGTTTAACCTAATATGGGGTCTATAAATACCTCATAAACTATTGTAACACTCATGGAATGGAGTTAGACATTTAGTGGCGTGATACCACTTCTTGGTTTCGTAATGAAACCATGGTGTGTACAAGTGATGTGTATATCATATTCATCTCTTGTTGCATCGGAGAATTGAATGGAGGGTTGTATGATTCACCTTCTGTTTAATTTTCAAACTCATGATGTGTATAGTCGTGGTGTGTAATATCTTTAACTGTTGCATCGAATTTATCCCTTATCCAGTTTATTATATGTATTTTTTTAATTTCAATAAAGCATCTCTTCTTTATATTCTTCTTCTCCTTTTTCCGTAACATAATTATTTTTCGTATTCACTCACTCCTCAAAAATTCAACCTTTAGGTTTAGAGTTTCATACATTGATCAATTGACCAATGGTTCTTTTTTTGTTTACAGGTTCCTTGTGCTATTAAAGTAGCTAAGACCAAAAAAGAGGCTTCATCATGCAGCACTACTGCAATTAGTTCTTCAATTTCAAACAAGGTGCTGGGTTTGCAGAGTGTTGTAAAGGCCAATGCGGTTGTTCTTCCTAGGCCTGGTTATGTCTCTAGAAGGGAAGAAGATGATGCTAAGAAAGTTATTGCTGCTGCTCTTGTTACTGCTCATGTCTCAAAAATGGATATTTCTGATCTCCTTGTAAATCAGATGGGGCATCTATTTCTATGTCTGTGGATGAGACAATGTATTCTTGTGATTCTTTCAAGAGCCCTGTCATTTTGTGGCGTTTGAATTTGTTTGTACCAGTGGCTTGTCTTCTAATGCAATATATATGATTGGAAATTTTTTGAACATATGTAATTGAGACATACTTGTTGGGTTGAAGAAAGAGGACAAAATTGTGAATGTTGATAACAACTGTGAGAAATATTTTCAAAATACATGAAAAAGTATATGCAAAGGTTGTATCTATTCGTAAAGTTGTAACTCTCCAGTGAAGAGTTGTATCCTATTGAAGTGTTGTAACCCATTAAAGGGTTATATCCCGTTGAAGGGATGTGATCCATTGAAGAGTCATATCTTCTCAAATGGACGTGTTTGTCATGCATGAATTTGTACGTAAAACAAATGCCTATAAATAGGGTGCCAAATTGACAGAACAAACAACATGCAGACACAACAACCTATCCTCACATCTCATATTTCTGTCTCTTCCATCTTTGTCTTTTCTTTATGCGCAAAAAGAAAGGATAGAGAATATTATCTTGTAAACTATCATTGGTGTAAGGCTTGACTGTGTGAGTGCAAAAACAAGTCAAGTGCTCTTCATTGTATCCTGCAGGAAATTTGCCAGTAACCCATTTTGCACACCATTGTTGGGTGGTAGGGGCAAATTAAGCCTAAAGAAAAGTGTGTGTAACACATGCCTTAAAGGTTGCGCAATATTATTAATTATTCATCAATTGCATTCTCCTCCATCAATCCCAAGCCATTTCCTTGTACTCACAACAACTACATGGATTCTCAGCTTTGTGCAACATTTGCTTGTGATATATACAAGCTCCTCCGTGCATTTGAGGTGAAAAATGCATATCTCATTATTATTTTTGAATTTTGAGAAGTTTTTTGAATAGTAGTGGATCTTGCTTTGTTAGATTCCCAACTTAAATTGATGACTATTTGTTCTCGTTCGACTAAAGAAGATGAAAAAGAAGGGGAAGAGGAAGCCCATGTCACGACAATGTATTGAAAGGGGTGACCGGATGAGGGGCCTATATGTCCCTCCCACACTTAACCATTCCAAGCCTGCACTAGAGATGTACACATGGCAAAACAACTGACATGTCATCGGGGTCACTCACCGATAACTTGTTAGAAGGGGTTATTTGTACATTTTATATAAAGGTTTGGGGTCGATTTGGTTCTTCATAATCATTAGGGGTGCCTGATTTAAAATGAAAAAAGTTGGGGATTGAAATGAGTGTTTACTATTTCTCTTAAAACTTATCTATTATAGTGTCTTTTCGCACTTATCTATTATAGTGTCTTTTCGCACTCTTTCTTTGCCTATGGATGAGCCGAGCTGCGGCGGAGATTCCCCCTACTCTATGTCCTCGCACTCTAAATCTATTTCCATTTTATTTTCGTTCTATGTCTCAAAGGAATTTTTACTCTTGTTCTTATTCTTTGCCGATTTTCCATTTAACTGAATTTCTCGTTTTTCATATTTAATTTGATGATTTTAATATAAATTTTAATAACAAATTGAAATAAAAGTAAAAAATATTAAAATTATAAAACATGGTACAAATGGTGGATACTCAAATGCAGTTGACTTCATGTGAAGTTGCTTGCTAATCGCCTTTAAATGAATTGATATGTTTGACCAAAATGTAATTTAACAGTTTCAAATGACAACTTCACATGCAGTCAACTGCACTTGAGTTACCACCGGTACAAATACATCTTGTTAAAAAATTGCAAATGATTTAAAGCTCAATATAATATAAAAAAATAAAAGTGAAATGACTAAAAAATTTATATTAGATTAATACATAAAAGTATTATAAAATGGTTACACTGGATTTCTTATTTTTTCAAATAAAAAAATTTCAAAATTTATAAATACATACGTGCTATAGAAAAATTGTAAAAATATCCTGTCATTAGAGCCGATGTCACGGCCCAAAACGAGCTATGACTGGCGCTAAGGAGAATTATGTCTCCAAGCAAGCCTAACAAATCAAAATTTAAATTAAAGGACGAAATTACAAATATGTTTAATAATCTCAACAAGAATGAATAAGCTACA